>JAPYZJ010001735.1:0-29050 GCA_030522765.1 Ophioninae sp. B BG-2022a
GGTTCGTCGAGAAAAAAAAAAAAAATAAGGAAGTAGAGCGAAACGCATCGTGCTCGGCGGACACGAGGAGAGCCTCGGTGGCTACGGCTCTCTCTACCCCCACGGTCGATCGAACCTTGTCGTCGACGGGCTTGCTACCCGTTTAATGCGCAAGCGCTTCTCCCCTTCCCGCCAATTTATACGCGGGCTTGTTTTCCTCTTTTTCACCGCGAACGAGTAAAACAAAAAAAAACAACACCGAAAAAGAGGGCAATGCGAATATTTTGGCAATCTCTGAAGCCCTCGGAATCTCGAGTGCTCCGCGCGTCTAGGTGACCGCTGGTCGAAACCTTTTTTTTTCTCGCTTCCCTCAGGTTTGTTCTGTTCGACAACAGCTCGAGGATCTTGATAGACTAAACGTTATTTTGACCACGCGTTCATATTGTTTTATTCAATAAAGTAGACTAATGTTGCTATTGCAAATTAATGTTGTTAGGATAAAATGGACTATTATTGTTATTGCAAACTATTGTTGTTAGGGTAAACTGGACTATTATTTTTATTGCAAACTATTATTGCTAGTTTAAACTGGACTATTATTGTTATTGCAAATTATTGTTGTTGGCATAAGCTGGACTATTATTTTTATTGCAAACTATTGTTGTTAGGATAAACTGGACTATTCTTGTTCTTGTTAACTATTGTTGTTGTGATAAACTGAACTACTATGGCCTTAAAAAGCACTGAATCCCGACGTGGCTGAATGGCTAATTAGAACTCAAGGCACACAATTTCCCGTTGGTTTCGTACCTCATTCACGTTCAATAGCTCCTGGTGAAGACTTAGTTTAACGCGAATAAAAACATCGAAAGGAATTATTTTTCTGCAGCCCTGGATGTCTCGGTGTGGGTGTGCCTGAGAAAGTTGCCAGTTAAATAAGACTCGCCTCTTGGTCCATGGCGAAACGGAGAGTATCACTGCGGGGCATGGAAGGGAAGAAAATGGGAATGCCAAGAAAAATACGAGGGTGGAGATTACGAGATCGTTCGTTCTTTTTATTATTTTTTTTATTTTTTTTTTAAAAAGAAATAACAAACTGCCCCGCAAACGGCACCTTATCTCTACGCTCACTCTTCTTGTACGTATTTCTCGGATTTGGCATTAACAATAAGAACAAGATTTACGGCGCCCGCTTCGCTTTCCAAAAGTGCCACGAGACGAGAAAATATCACAGCTTCCGTGCATTCAATTTTCCCCAGGGGTGAATTCGTCCGGAAATGTTTATAGGATTTTATTGAAGCTGAATTATCATTACAAATTTTCAAAAATACATTTTTTCATTATTCCGCCGATCTATATTTTGGAAACGTTTTCTTTTTTTTTAAACAATGATATGGATATTCGCCTTAAAGGTTTTATTTGTTTGTAAAATAAATATTGTTTGTAGACGATATTTTTGGGCATATTGGTTTTTGATAGTATACACTTCAGTATTTGGAAATGTTTAAGTAATTTACAAAAATGAACAATTTTTAGTAATTTTGATTATGTGTAAATATCGAATTATTTATTTTTTATAAAAAAAAGTTAAATATCATAACCCTTGAAAATATATATTGATTATCATCTTTTTTAACGCTAATCAAAGTGTGATTGAATGACTATAAAAAAAATCACAAAATTCTTGAAAATTTGAGGATTTATAGTTCTTGATTGAACAATGATACATAAATTATTTTCGCCGTAAAGTTCGCCGTATTACGTCGTCGTAGAAAATTCGGAAAATATTTTTTTTTCCAAGCATTTGTAAAATCCCTCGAAAAAAAATGTTTACCAGTTAATTGAGGAGTCTGTTTTCATTGCAGTGGGGAATGATCAAAGAAAGGTGAGTAGGTACATACCTCCTCGTTGAATCCGAGTTTCCGAGGGAGTGTCCCAGCCCATTCAGTTTCATCGTCTGCTTTAGTCTCTCAGTGGAATCAAGGTACAAAGATCGATAGGAAAAATGCTTGATGTTCAGGAGAGGGTGGATGCGGTATAGATATCGTACTGAAAGAGTGCATGAATGGAAAACGCGAATAGGAAATCAGGAGGTTTTCTTTTATCACGGGGATAATTGCTGGTTGTTTGTTTTGCCAATCGATACAATTTCGTGAATAGCTGCAACCTATGGAAATTAATAAAATGCAGATACGTGCCACGGATTATTCATATTTACGTGAAAATTTTTGTTTTGTTAATTTACATACTTCAATACTCATTGAATATTTAATCTTTTATTCGATATTCATTTCTAGCTGAAAGAGTTTTCTAACAAAATTTTTATATATATTTTTGTTATTGTTATTATTTATATATACAAAAATGAACAATTATTAGGAATTTTTTTATGTGAAAATAATGAATTATTTATTTTTTATAAAACAAATGTTAAAGATCATAACCGTTGAAAATATATATTGATTATTATCTTTTTTTTAACACTAATGAAAGTGTGATTGGATGACTGCTAAAAAATTAGGTTATTATTATTATTATTTTATTATAATTTATATATTATAAAGAACATATTTATATTATTATTACATTTTTTAATAACAGTGTAATCATTTTTTAGTGACAATTTGTTACATTAGCTTTAAAATTATAATGGCTTATTTTAATAGATAAAAGTGTCGTGATTGAAAAAAAATTGATCTTTGATTTTTGTCCATTTTCGAAGGTTAGAAAATGTAAAATAAATATTAGAATTGTGCCCCAAAATAAACCAGAGTTTCGCAGTTACGAAATGATGATCGAGTCATTATTCCGAAATTTATTCAACTTTATTTACGATTACATTATTCTTATATCGGTATATAAAATGTTCAATTTTCCTTTTCCAAGAAATAAATCGATAAGTAAGGAACAAGAATAATATAAGATGACGATAGTACTATAATAGATAGATCTCAGTGACTTTCAAAGTGGATACGATATTACGAAAAAGAATAAAGAAATATTAGAATATTAAGGATTGTCATATTTTTTTAAAGAATAGTTTGTTTTTTTTTTTTCAATAGATCGAAACAAACGTTAATCCTGCAAACACTACGTCACGTTCGATTCTGCTGCACGAGGGAATATTTACGCAAAATATGGCACGGTTTTGCTAGGATTAATCAAACATGATCTTACATATATTAGAGTTAGAGATACATACGATACGTTTTATATTTACATGCAATTTTCGTTAAAAATTTCATCGAAGGAAAACACTAATACTTTCACAATATGAGAATTGTTAAGTTTCGTCGTTTCGTCGATGGCT
Source organism: Ophioninae sp. B BG-2022a (assembly GCA_030522765.1). Taxonomy (NCBI): domain Eukaryota; kingdom Metazoa; phylum Arthropoda; class Insecta; order Hymenoptera; family Ichneumonidae; species Ophioninae sp. B BG-2022a. The sequence continues at coordinate 3,290 of JAPYZJ010001735.1, forward strand.
ATTCTGAGGTAATCATTCTTAGGTAACAAGTAATTGACAAACTTGCGCCTTAACGAATATTCATCGATAATTATTGCGGTGAAATTCGATTTCACGTGAGAAACAAAAAAATACACAAAAGAAAAACGAACGTTACGACGATAATTCACTTCCGATTATCTACAATAAAAATAAATATTACTCTTTCCGCCACTTTCTACACATCCTTATTATAAATTATTATACAGTTGACGTGTCTTTTTTCATTTTTTTTTTTATGCGCGAAGTTTAGCGTAATTATTCCCCGGATTAAGTGCGGATATATGGAATACATTAATATCTCTGCGTGCCAATCCAAATTTCGTGCTATACATTTACGTTATTGTAAGAAGGCTCGTTTTACGTGGTACAATTATTATTGCAGATGAAAAATATTATTTTTGACGACAAAACGCTCGTTAATCGTTCCCTGATGGTTCTCGAGCGAAAAATCATCATTCGATGTATCCCCCCCCCCCCCCCCCCCCCCCCCCCCCCCCCCCCCCCCCCTCCCCCCCCCCTCCCCCCCCGACCGGAAATAGATATTCAAAGGTGAAATCTTGGAAAATCGATCAGATCGTGACGTAAAGATCGATTGAATAAAATGATTTCTCCTCGAAGTAGCAATAAATTGTTACTCCTTTTGGGCTCGTATCACCCTCGTAAATCATTCTCTTCACCAACGATTGGTCCCTCGTTGGGTCTCTTCACTTCAGCTGTACCAACACCATGAAATAGGTGACCACCGCTCCGAGTACCTAAAATTAAACCAGTCCGATCTAACGTTGCTTTTGATTCCTCTTTTTTTTTTTTGCGTTTTTTGCAAACCCAAGTCGAACGAAGTTTCGTCGAACTTTTTTTTTTCATGCAATTTGATTGTCGTCATTGGAGAAGCCAAGAAGTTTATTTACCGAGGCGAACAAATCCAAAGACACTGTGAAGAACTTTGCTCCAGAAATGGACATTGCTTTCTGACATTGTTGACATACGATTTGGACGAAAGTCTTCGCCTCTTCGGATCCGTCATACCAGTGGCAAGAATACGCAGCTTCCATCACCGATGAACTCTGCAATTTCATGAATTTCGATTTAATTGCAAGTTGAGAAGGTCAGCATTTGGAATTAAGATTCGTGGGGCTATAGGCGTAAAATGATTTGTCATTTTTCAATTTGAAGGACTTTAAATGATATGCTTTACTTCCGATATATTAAATTGACAGCAAAATACATAAAAATATGAATTCAAATATATATGGGCATTCCATGCCCATTCGACCTGCGTTTGACACGTCACCTCTCCGATTCGACGCGCGATTTTTTATGTTATTGTACTATCTCTGAAAGGCACTCGAGAATTTTTTCAGATTTATATATAAATACAATTTACCTATATAAATACATTTATATATATAAATGTATTTAGAAATACAATTATAAATGATTCAATAAATAAATTTAATGTATAAATTCGAGATATATTTATATACAATTATAAATGGTTTAATAAGCAAATTTGATTTGCATAACTTGAATTGGTATATAAAAAAAAAGGTATGAAATTCTATGGGAATTTATACCTCTTCGATGAGACGGTTCCCGAATATGCAGAAGAGGAACACTTGACCGAGACTGTAGAGCAAATAGCCAATGGTCGTTGCTGCATAAACATCAACAGCGTTGACCTGCATTTTTACGAAAAAAAGTATAAATTTATAGTTGACAATTATTACGCAGGACATTTCAAATACATGGTGTACGACGAATTTTACCTTTGTAGCTTGATAGGCCAGGAGAGTCAGGGTTATAGTAGTAGTCAGCATGTGCAACAAAAGTGCAACGCCATAGGCATCCCCGATGGCCGTTACCAATCTGCAATCGAGAGCAAAAATGTTTTCGCCCTGTTTATTGACAAACTTTATCGAGGCTATGTGGATGTGCGCAACATCGCTGGTATTTACGTCAATGCGATACCCGCGTAGATGCTGACGGAGCATGTCTCCTTTCATTATTCCCGACAAAATGAATTATTTCATGTTCAAAGTGCAGCAATATTTTATATCATTGCAATTGGCCAGACTATGACGCATTGATCGATAACTGGTCTAACATTGTGTTGGACTTGGACAACGAGATGCGCCCTTTCCACAATACCGTATTTCCCGTCGTTCACTTAATCCTCATCACCTGAATGCCTTTCATCGATCTAGGTGCTAATGAGCCTATTTCTGTCCACTAATGAGGCTATATCCGTTCTTAACCCGTTAAAAAACGGGTCTTTTCTTTAAGGGTTTAGATTAAACTCATTTACAAAAAAGATCTTTTTCTTTAAGGTGTTAGGAACGAAAATCATCTCATCAGGAACTGAAATAAAAATCGGGTCGACAAAAATCCTCTTGAGGATTTCTTTCAAAACTTAAAAAGTAGAGTTTCTCCAAAATGTCAGCTCTATCGGAGACAGGGAATTTTCGGAATTCCCCCCCCCCCCCCCCCCCTAATCAATCGTCATCGATTTTTTGGCCCAGAATAATTCGGAACGAAAAATCTTAATTCCAAAATATTTGGACAGATAAAAAGTAGAAAATATCGAGTGTACGACAACGATAAATAATAATAATACGTTTTTCAATTAATTTGATAAAACTCGTTGAAATAGTTTTTTCAAACTGTAATCAACTGTAATCATTAGGGAACTGACATAAAATCCGGTCGCCAAAAATCCTTTTAGGAGTACCTTTGGAACATCAAAAGCAAGGTTTTTCCAAAATTTCGTCTCTGTCAGAGACAAGACATTTGGGAATCCCACCCCTAATTAATAGTCATCGATTTTTCGGCCTAGAATAATTCGGGACAAAAAATATTCGTTCCAAAATCTTTCGACAGATGAACAGTGTATAATAACGATGAACAATAATAATAATAATAATAATAATTTTTGGAAATATTTTGATAAAACTCGTTTAAATAATTGTATCAAACTGTAATGAACGAGGCTTTAACAATATTGTTTAGTATGATGTTTATCTTTGAAAAATCAATGGTTCGAAGCGTAGATGGTGATTTTGGGGCGGTTTATGGTTAGGTGTCTGCATAAATTTCGTCAATCGAGCGAAAACGTGCCTATCGTGCGTCACATTCGCGCTCTCGCAGACTTCGGTAAATATTTCACCGATGGTCAAGAGAAGTTGAAGGAGGAAAAGGGGTACGTGCTAGTGAGCGTATCGCACCAGCGGGGGGTGAACCAAGAGTAGTTGTTGCAAAAGAGGGTGGAGACTACAACGACGCTAGTACTTCGTGCACGCGATATTGACCCGTTGCGGTCAATATCGCGCTCTAACGCAATGAATACTTTATTACTGTGAGAACTCGAGCACTCGCGGTTCCCTCCTTACCTCAGACCGAGCTGTCTACCTCTCAGTCTCCATACTCCGGCTGTCTTTACAATTTTACCCGAACAAGTTGAAAGCGAACCGAGTCATCATTCGATACCTACTTTTTTTCTTAATTATTCATTACTGATGTATGCTCACAGGGTCGAATAACGTTTTTCGCGTACCCCAAGCCAAAATGGATATCCTTCCTCAAATGGGAGCTCTGAATACTGGCTTAAAGTACAATTAAAAAATATTAATTTAAATAAACTCTCGTATGCCCTTTCAAATTTTCCACTAATCCTGAAAGATAAATATCGTGGCTAAAAAGAGATTTACTTTTTACACTTTGTTTAATTTTTTTTTTTCAATTAGCTTTTGGAAAATAGAAAATACTTTTGTTCATTTTTGTACTCGATAGTTTATAATAAATATACATGAAGAATTGTAATAAATGTATTTTTTATATTTGCCAATTTTTAGGAGCAAAATTATATTATTAACGTTTAAAATCGTGAGTCCGAAATGAAAAGAGCGATTGGACAATAGAAGGGACCGAGAAAAAGCCAGATGGACGGTCAGTCGAAAAGGGGGAATTGAACGGCATACACTAATTCGTCCCAATATGCTCTTTTTCGAGATTGAAAAAATCATTCATAAAAAAATAATTATCGTGCATTTCCTTATAGCACTTGAAGAATTCGATATACATGTTGCCTGATCACGAAAACCTTGAAAAAACACGATCGAAAAGATTTACCTATATTAGCAATAAATTCGTAGTGACGTGCACTAATACTCGATTGTACTCACTTTATCTTTATGAATAACAAAATCAGTTAGATCTGTAGTTCGTACCTGATAACTTGTAATTGTGCCATTTAACACCTACAACCTTATCATCGAGATCTACCACACGCAATATCAACTTCACGTGACGAACATCGTCCATCTCGTGTTTATAAATTGGCGTGCCACGAATTTTCACACTTTATACGAGGGTTGTTAAAAAAAAGGTGACTTTTCACATTTCTAAGGCTACGTTTGATTTTTTATCCTTTTTTATGCTGGTACACGTGTCCCCAAAATATGTCGAAGTTATCAGCCATATTGCATATTGATTTTGTTTTTGATAGATACCATAGGATTGGATTGGAAGAAATGCTGGCACAAATAGGTATTCCCTATTTGAGGAGGATTATTTTAAAGGGGACAAAATCGATATTGATGAATTAACAAATGCCTCTCGAGAAAAATAAAAAGTCACCTTATCTTTTAAAAAAACCCTTATTTTTTTAATCTTTAAAAAAATAAGTCTTTTAAATAAAAGTCTTTAAATAAAAAAGTCTTTCAAGTAAAAAGTCACCTTATCGTTTAAAAAACTTTTTTTTTTAATAAAAAAAAACCTTTTTTCTAAATCTTTTAAAAAACCTATTTTCTAAATCTTTTAAAAAACTTTTTTTTTTAATCTTAAAAAAAAATGTACGTCTTATCGAATCCTTGAAACCTAGCTCAGTCGAGTCACCTCTTAGGGGTCTTCATAGACTGTTTTTCAACACTTGGACAGTTTGACGAGCCTCCATCGCAGAATGTCTTTTTCGATCTATGCACGTGATCGAATAGGAAGGAAAGTTGATCGGGAGAGGTGAACCTTACCCCGTCGAACATTCGTTTGTACCGAATGCGAGGCATAGATATGAGTCGTGGTTGTATAACCTCATGAATCATGGATAGAAAAAAAAAAAAAAAGAAACGATTGCTTCGCTCAGCGTGTAATAGATCCGAGAGGTTCCGGTCTCTCCGGTTCATCGTTTAAGGGGAAGTAGGAGGGTGAGAGCATGATGGAGAATGAGAATGCACACGCGACACGCGTTTCTCGACCTCTCGCTTTTATTCCCATTTCCTTTTTTCCCCCTTATACGAAAAACTCAATTTCCTCCAATATGGAATTTCTTAATTTTCTAATTATGTTAAACTATGAATCGAGACGACCCAAGACGATCGATTCGTTCATATACAAAAGCTGGTCTTTCGAAACTCGAAAATTTACTAAAAAAAATGTTATTCAATATTTCGAAAACTATTACGAGTCGCCAAAAATAATTGTAGAAATTTTCCTAAAGTATCGAAAAGGAAGCTAAGTGAACCTAATTTGCAGAGAAAGGTCTTTTATTTTTTCCTGTTTTTTGTAAAAGCAAAGAAAATAATGTCTCGAGAAATTCAAGGGGATTCTCGAAAATCTGTCAATAATATTGGTCATCCGAAAACAACGAAACTCGAGGATAGACGTGTCCATAGATGTGACATGCACGAGACTTCCCCGCCGATTCCCAGTTTAACATGATACGCGTTTAATCGCCCGGCGAAATTACCCTGGCTCGATGTCACGCGATATCGCCGAGGAGTGGTCATTAGACTTTAATGTTCGGCCCGATCATCGATCATGACGTATTATTGCGTGTTTGATTGTAGCACAACAGGGGTTGTAAGAAAGATAAATTATAGCTTGCTCTCAATGTTATTATTATTATTCGTGTACACCCTACTTAACGATCGAAATTATTTAATAAGTTTTACAAAATGGGTTTGATAATGGGTTACATTTTCGATTGAGCATCTGATGTATAGGATACGGTTTTTACTTCTTTCGTCAGGCTGGTAAATTTCCGATAAGTAATATTCTTCTTATTTGAAGGAACCGAAGAAATTGTTGAGAATAAAATGGTGAAGTAACAATCATTGGGCAATGAATATCGAAAATTGTATTACATTTTAAAAATTTTTAACAATATTCAAATTAATATTTTTATTAATATTAATATGTGATTAATATTATAAATATTTAAATATATTTATAATATATTAATATTTCAATTAATATCAAATATTACATTCAAAAAATTCAAAAAGTTTCATAAAAAATAATGAAAATGGAGGTTTCGAGTTACCGAGGTTTAAACAACGTATTAATCAAATTAAAAAAAAGTTAAAATTGAAAGCTACGAGTGAAAAATAAAAATGTGATTTCGTTGACGACGTGAAAAATGGATTGAAACAAAGTGCCGAGTGGAACTTGAGCGAATGGAAATTACGAGACGAACTTACCTAACGACGTGCTTGTGTCTTTCGACCCAATACTTGATGGCGCTTCTGACAAGCATCTCTTGTTTCTTCGTTAAGCCATTCGGTCCGACCCCGCCGTTGAATTGAGTACCCGCGGTTGGCCGGAAAGTCGCCGTGAAATCCTGACGATTACTGTATATTCCACGCAAGTCGAGATCGAGCATGTTTTCACCCTGGGCAGGTTGCGCGGGTGGTGCGGCGTTCGAATTCTCCCTCAAGTGTTCCGCGCTACCGGCTTTGAAGAGCTCGTTACTGTTCGGGACAACCGTGTCCAAAGTCGCGCTCAGCTCCATCAGGGGCTTCATTATTTGCTTGAGATGTTGCAATTGCTCGCAAGCGAATAACAACCACGAGCAGAAGAGAACGTCCAGCGAATTCGCGTCTACCATCGTGAAGACCAGCCAGTAGAATTGATAGACCAAGGTCAATATGTGAGCCATACCGTGACTCGCGTCGAATGGATAAAACGATCGCACCATCAATCGTGGAATCTACCAACATTATTTACCCTCGTTTTCTCATACGTTTCGATTAACGGTTTAAAAAAAAATGAAAAAAAACACATTTTACGTCGGTAAGACGAGTCCTTGAAAAAACGCACCATTATTTTGGATCGCGTTGATGACATTTTTTTTATTCATGGTTAAAAACAATCGTCGCAATTCGCTACGCTGGGTTTTTGAAAAGAATTGCCAACAATTAATTCTTTTGGATCCCATTCGTGACAATTTTTGGTATTATGTATTTTAAAAAAAGATTATTGCACGTTGCTAAGACGAGACCTTGAAACAACGCACCAATGATTCATTATTTTGGATCACGTTAACGTCATTTTTTTAAATTCATGGTTAAAAACATTCGTCGCAATTCGCTACGCTGAGTTTTGGAAAATAATTGCCAACAATTAATTCTTTTGGATCGCATTCGTGTCAATTTTTGGTATTATGGGTTTTCAAAAAAATTCAATTGACGTCGCTAAGACGAATCCTTGAACAAGTGCACCAATGATTCGTTATTTTGGATGTCATAGATGTAAATTTTTCTAATTGACGGTTTAAAAAAACATTGCAAGTCGGTACGCCGAGTTTTTGAAAAAGATCACTACCAATGAATTATTTTGCCCAAACAATTGGTTTTTGAATTTCCAATATATCCAATAATTTGTTATTCGATAAGTATAATTGTTAACACGGATTATTTGTGCAAACATTTATCAGGATTGAATTGAAAAGTAATTGATCGTTTGGAAATCGAATGAAAACGTTTTGATACCTTTCCCTGAACTATGAAGAATATTTTCGTGGAAAGATGTTCTTTTAGTATTACGAAATTTTGAACAACAATTTAGCGGAAACATTCGAATGATTTTGTAAGAAAGACGGTGTCGTAAAAATGTTCATTAGGATCTTACCTCGACTATCATAGTTTCGTTGGTGACCGGATCAGTGACTTTTTTGACGGAATCGCCAACGAAGGTGATACCGGTCCAGCAGAAGACTGAGAGTATGGTGGCGGCGCCAACCGCAAAGAGGAGTCTCCGCATTTTCGTGAGCGCTATCGCGTGATATCTCGCGTTGCTCTCGGCGAAAAGTGGATGACTGTTTGGATTGTTCCATATTGCGAGTGTTCGATAAAACAATTTGCTCCGTACGGCAAAGTAGATGACTTTTACGATGCTGTGAGTGAAGAAGAGAACGGTGATCGTGTTCGCCGTTAAATCATCAACGTCCCCACTCTCGAGTGCCAAATTCACGAGACACAGGCAAAATTGGAGAACGATCAAAAACAGATGGATCTGCCGAGTGCAAATTACACAAGACAAATAAAACGTAGAAAACGGTCATACAAAATCAGAGACTGGATTAAAAAATATTGCCTGAATTTTGTTATCGTTAAGTAATCGGTACTTACGATACAATAAATTTTATGCATAAATTTCATGCCATCCGCGTAATAATTGAACATGAAGTGCCCGCTGAATTGCATCACCCTGATATTGGGCATAAGGTCAGAGACCAGCCCTTGCTGCTTGAATTTCATCATCTGGCAAGAACAACAAAAATCAAATGAATAAAAACCACTTTGATAACGTGGAAACTGATAATAACTGATAATGAACACTATCAGAGAGAAAACATTATATTTGGCCTCAAGTGACCGCGAGACTTTCCTTTTCCCCGTGGCCGTGAGGCTCAGCCTCGACAAAGTTCTAGAAAGGTGCAAGATACTCCGAGAAGGTGAAGGAGGAAGGAAGCTTCAACCAAGTTCCGAACAACTGCGAAATACTAACCGAGGCTAACGGAAGGTTCGAGACCCTGGACTTGGAACTTTTCACAATTCGTGAGATATTGAATTTTTACAATTTCAAAGGAGCCGAAAACAACGTACATCGCTTTTCACGGTATAAGAGATTTTGAAAAAGTATTCCATTGATGTTTTACAATTTAAGAGATAGCGAAAAATCGTCGATCCATTTTTATAGCTTGAACAACATCGAAAGATCGTCGATCGATTTTTGTAATTTGAAAGCATTGAAAAAACGTCGATTCACTTTCACTATTCGAGAGACTAAAAAATGGTCGATCAATTTTACCAATTTGAGAAACATGAAAAAATGGTCGACCGATATTTACATTCCGAAAGACCATAGGTTAAAACGTTAAAGAATAAGAGTGCCTGTCACCAAGTTCAATCCCCCAAATTTCCATAAATATCAATATCTTGAAATAAACCTTGACGTTGTTAAAATTCCAAATTCGTTGGGGACGACGAAGCTGCGACGATTAGTCCTCGACCGTAATCCTCGTTATCGGAGGATCCGAGTACGTGCACCGAAACAGAACTTCTTTCATATACCAATGAAAGTGTCGGAATGTCGATTTGAAAAACAAAACGAAAAAAACTTTTGAAGGTAAAGAATAATATTTTTCACAGGCTCAGAACGAGCAACGTGGCTCGTCCGTGTACGATCGTTTTCGTCTTCATCTACTTGGCCTCGCGAGCCTTCTTTTTCCACTTGTTCGCGCAACCCCCTAGTGAACTATGATAACTCGAGGTACAACGATACTGTATCATTGCGTTTAACGCGTACGCGCACTGCACCCTCCTCTACGACCCCTCGATGTTAAAAAACCGCCCCTTACCCCTACGCGATCGCCAAACGTGGACGAATGGCCGTGCGATATCCCCACTCGCGGACCTTATATATTTCGTAGCTCATCCGTTTGCGTCTGATGATGACGAACGGAAGGCCTCAACGCCGGGTTCGTTCCGAAGGTTCGTACGACCGGTTCGAGGCTTTCTGCCCTTCAATCATCGACGTATCACCATACGACGTGCCAGCTACCAAGAAACAATCGTCGGCTCGGGCGGCCATCTTGTTTCCAACTTCCACTCAATAGCCTGGCCATGTGGAGAGTCGAGAATTCCTCTTTGCGATATAACACCATCCACCTGGGCCTCCCGCAAGAAAAACCATTCAATTATTTATCAGCCTTACGGCTATCGATGCCAAGAGCACACTTCTTCCTCGACCCAGGAACCCGAGGCCAACTTCCGGGTGACCGACACCGATCCCTCTTTTCTCGATCGTTTCGTCAAACTTCGATTTCGTCGAAAACTTGGTTCAGCCTGCTATGGGTCATCGTCTGGAATTAATCAACTCGGGAATTAATGGGAAAGACTTCTGCGAATTTCGACCTTTTTGGAAACCCTCGGAAAGCGTTGAAATCGTTTCCTCATTGTTTTTGTTGATGACATAGATTCTGGGCTTCGATTTTCATTGGGGGAGAAAACGTATTTAGAAGAGGTGAAGTATTTATTGATTGAGAGTTCTTGATTGGGTATTGTCGAAACTGGATAGGTCACAGTCATTGCCCTTCCGACGAGGAAATACATATTGATGAGGGACCGAATTTTGATGGCGAAAGCGATAAACTTGTCTTGTCTCTAGTATTTTATTTCAATAGAACTTTTTTTTCAGAATTTTTGGATTGAAAAAATACTTTTTTTTGTCTCAATCGATATTTCTACAAAAAGATACATCGGTAGGAAAATATGGTACTTAGCTTTTGGGAATTTGCAACGCTTTTAAAAAAACATTTTAAGTAGTTTTTCTTTTTTATTGCCTTGTAATTATCACGCATTTATTATTTTTTTCGATCGATTATTTGTATACAAAAATTTATTTATTTTTTCTTTCACCTACGATTTTTTTAAATTTCAATTTTGTGTTTTTTTCTTTCAACTTAATATTTCACGCGTTATTTCGTATTTTTCTATAAATCTCATTTCCGTAGAAATATGATTTTCGTCAAAACTGAAATATTTTTCGAAGATCATTTACGGTTTTTATGAGCTTGTAGTATTAATATAGGGGATATTTAACTCTCGACGCAGTAGTGGAAAAATATCATTTTTGTTTGGCCCACTGCAATTTCACGGTACAAAATTCAGGCATTGATTAGTCGTGAACAGCTGTTTTCAAAGCGCGGTCTATAATCAAACCTGGCCTTACACCCTACAATGATGTTTTTTTTTTCACCGGATGTAAGTTTCAGTTAAATGAATTTTATTCGTACGATGGCGCGCTTTATTAATCGTTGGGAAATTTATGACGTTGTTGACGTTGTTGTTGAGCGTTACTTGACGAATGTAATGATTTTTTTACATGTCAATGTATAAACTCGTGCTGCAAGGGCGCATCGTAGCCTCACCGTCCTATCTATGCCACAGTCTTTGTCATCGTTTGCCAAACCTTGGATCGAGGCTAACTGACTCGCATTTTTCATTTACTTCGATAGTACTCCATCGAAATTACTACAATCGTGACCTTCCGGAAAACCACATGCGTAGACGCTTTTCATGCGTTGCTCTTTCGGAATGAAACTCAAGCTTTTACTACTGGCTGAACCGTCGGCCAAAAAATTAGTCCAAACTGAGCAATCAAAGATTTTCATGTCTAGATTAAATAAATTAATACTTAGAAATATTTATTTTCCACTTTGAATAATAATCGGTTATTACGGTAATTATTGATAATAATAACATTATCTGAACGTTAATAATAAGTAATTCAGTAAATTAAACTATTTATACAATTTTAATAATAAATCATTAATTATATTTTAATATTTATTAATTTTCAAATTTAATAAAGTATTTATTATTGACATCCAGATCATTTTAGTATTATCAATAATTACAAAGAATTACCTTGTTAAATTCCTATATTCGTCACTACTAAATTATTTAGTGAATAGAAAAGATCAATCGTGAAACATTATTATGTACATTTGTAATTCGTGTTAATTATATAGTATACAATTTACAATAATACAATAGAGACAGTACTGATGATTATCATTAAATAGCGAGATGTCTATTTTTCAAAAACCAGTGAAAAAAACGTGAAAACCCGAGTTTTCAAAATGCTGTACTCGCTAGAAAAAAAAATTGGAAACATTTTACGCCCAACCTGTTCACGGCTGACATTCCGTCGTGGGACACCCTGTACATTACATAGGTATAGAATTATTTTTGCAAGATACGTCAATTACGCCAAGTTTTTACGGTGGACGCATAATTAGGAACTATTGAATTGTCAATTGGACGTCGATGTTGAAGCGTGCACGAGTTCACCCGCGTCCGAGTCAAGAATAGTTCAGTCAAGTTGGCTGAAAACTTTTTTTTTTTTTTTTGATAAGGTGACCTATGTAACCGGTTAAATATGTCACAGGTAAATATCGACTGGGCTTATTGCGACGGTCGTTCGGGAACCTGTACGTAGAGCTTAACGGTCATACGATTACATTCATAGTTGGCTTTGCCGAGGGATTGTTTATTATTTAAGGCGTTAACGCTGCCAATGATCACCAGCATGTTGCGCCTATTTCCGATGACAGGAATGCTCTTTATTTAACGTATTTCCACGTGATTGTATCGCGATCAAACGCGAACTCGTTTTTTTCAATGCTCGTCGTGTCGGATCTATTTGCGAAGCCCCTTAATTTGGGGATCCTCATTAGGCTAATCGAAAATAAGGAGCCGATCAAATATTGGACTATACGTTTCAGGATGTTAAAGCATTCTATAAACAATGAAAAAAATCAATTTTTCCGAAATTTTGAAGTAGCGTTACCCCGTAAATTAAATTTGAGAATAGACATTCAACTGTCTTCGAAATGATAAGAAGATTGTGATTCCGAGCCGAGTCCAGTCTTCGGCAAACGGAAGAAAAAAAAACACGAAAAGATCTTACAGTTTCTAGCTCGTTTGTTTGGGTTCACCAAGGAAACGAAATTCTGTTTATGATCGACAGATTGTTTATTGGTCGAACCAGTCGTCTTGAGGACAGACGTTTCTTTCCTCATTTTCACGATATCGTTTGCGTTTTCAATTAACGTTTCGAGTTTGGTCATAGTGGAGGGCATAGATATTGGATTCTTGCATGATTCTACGTCCGAAGTTTCAAAAGCCATTCTTCGCTTCACGAATTAGGTAAGTCAATTCAAGTTCAGCCAGACGTTTTCCTCTTCGCTTCTTTGATTGAACAATCCTTTGAGGAAACCGGAGAGTCGAGCACACGGTCGAGGATATACGCAGACGGAGATAGAAAGCCTTGAATTTAAAGCTCACCCTTAACAGCCATCCTTGAATTTGCATTCGTTATCGAAAAGTTAAAAAAGAATCATATGCGCGACCCGACAACAAATCCATGAAAACAACGACGTTTTCCCTGAAGTACATTTGGAAAACTGGGTCATGAATGACATATTGACGACATTGTCTTTTATCGATTGTTATTCAATGTTTTCCTGTATTAATGGTTTTATTGTAAAGACAAAGACATCATTGAAATAACTACATAATAACACAAGTTTTTATTAGATAATTATGTTATCATAACGATATACATTTCAGAATGCATACCCTAGTGTATGACGAAAAAATAAGGCCATTTTGGAAATTGTTTTAAAAAAACTATTTATCCAATTTCATCCAAATTTGTTTTTTCCGAACAGATGAATATTGAGGTCTACAAAAATAAGTCTTTATACATTTTTATTGATTGGGATTGATATTATTATTATACTGTTATTGTTGTGTGCTTGCATAAATAGAAATTCATTTCCACTTACCTAACGAGTATTTCGTAGAATTTACCAAATTTTTTAACCTGAAAATACAAATCGGTTATTTTGAAAATCCCTGATTTTGCGACTAGTGTTGGCAATAAATAAAAAAACAATTTACTTGACAAACCCAAGTTTTGTACAATAAAAAAAAAACGATTTTTCGTTGAAGAAAAATCGAGATGAGATCTTGGCTTTACATCGTGGTGATCCTGGGTATCGTGGCGAGGAATTCGGCTTTCACAGTCGAGAGATCGAGTCTAGAAGAATTTCGATTAAGAAATTGGTCATCGCCGGCGGTTCATCTAATTCGCAGACCTTCCGTCAGAAAAATTGACAAACGTGGAATATCCCCTGACGTTGAAAATAATTTACACGAATTCATTAAACAGTCGGGGAAAAAGCATTCGAAGTTTTCGGAAGATGTACAGCGTGTCGGAAGTTCGGACGATGCTGAAGTAGCGGTTAACCGTTCGAGCATCCTTGATAAAGCCTCAACTGAGTCTAGAGAATTAACGTCCGGATCATCGATCGTAACGTCGACCAAAGACAAACAAAAATCGGATGTTACATTTGTCGCGTCAGCTGAAACCTCGAAAATTCCTGGATCAACGATCTCAACGTCGATGAGAGAAACGAGAACTTCGGACCCGTCGATCGTCATTGGCGCGTCGTCAAGAAAGGCAAAAACTTCAACAGGTCCAATCTCGCTGTCGCCAAAAGAAACGAGAACTTCGGAATCGACGATCGGCACGTTTTCTCAAGAAACCGGAAGTCCAGGATCAACGATCGCCGAGGAAATAAAATCTCCGGAATTGCCGATTGAACACGCTGGAATGGGAACCCTGAAAAACGTTGTTTTGTTGTTGATCGATGAATCCCCGGCAGGACAAGCCGATTATTTGCGATACTTCGATGACGCTCGCAAGTTTCCGGTTCGAGGATTCTCGCAGGTATCTTTCTAGTGATATTTTTTTTTTACCGAGGAACTTCATCTTCATCGACATCTTCATGAATTCTTATCAATCCGAACAGAACTGCGACAGCGGCGAATTTCCAGATATCGTTACGTTTTCTCTTGGAGACTCGTTGGTTTCGAAAAAAATCCACGCCGATTGCGAATGCGATCAATTTCTCCAGGCTAATGTAGGAACTCTTTTGTCTTGGGCTCGTCACGTTAAGGACATGCGCACAGGTACGCAGCTTTTACAAATCCAAGGAATTTGCATTATCTTTACGAAATAAAGACCCTACAAAGAGGCCAGGTCCAGCTCAGCAATCAACGCCGATAAAAAATATTGGCTAATGTTACGACTCGGAGGGCAGAAGAGCCGCGTAGCCATACTCAAAAAAACACATTTTGAGACCTCAATCGTTCGATTCCATCGTGTATTTCAGGAAAATTATGGGAATTGGTGATTGATGATGATTCAGAATGAAAACCACTTTCAATAATAAAATTGTCCAATAAAATAAATAATTTAAAACTAAAACCACTTATATCTCCCAACTAGATTTGATTTGATTTTCAAAAAATAATTTTTGGTATAAAATTACCAATGAATAAAGTTCTCCAATGAAATAAATAATTTGAAAGTAAAACCACCTATATCCCTCAACGAGATTTGATTTGATTTTCAAAAAATAATTTTATATATAAAATTATCAATGAAAAAAATTCTTCAATAAAATAAATAATTTGAAACTAAATATTCTGGAAATCCGGTATTCAGGAAATTCGTGGGTATCTGCAATTTTTAGGTTATTCTTTACGATTTTGAGAAACTCTCGATTGCGAGAAAATTTATGTACGTGTAAGTAGTGAGACTCGAGGCCTTTTCGAAAATGAGCGGCAATGTTGTCGAGCGGTAGGCAACTGTAGCTCGCGACAATTCTGCCTTACCGACTTCGACCGAGGCTACATCGACTTGAGTCGTCTCTCCATCGATGTTTTGCTTCGGACGTTATTTATTATTACCTCTTAAATAAATCACGATTTTTTTCATCAGAATCCTCGAAAATTAGTCCGTTCCACCGTTACCATTTGTTCGATTAATTAATCAAGGTGCCGTATCGACCACGAATTTCTCGGTTCCTCTGCCTCTTTATTACGAGAGTCCAACGAATATCCTGGTCAAGTCAATCGAGGATAACGATGGTCCGAGTGCTCTCCACTCAGAAATTCCAAGCTCGAACTCAGATCCGAACGAAATGTCGCATCCAATAGATTCGATGAAAAAAATTGTCCGAGACAAACGATCCGTACCATCGACTTTGGCGACCACGAAAATCGAAGTCATACCTAAGCAAGATCCCTCCAACGGATTCGACGGAATGTGGAATATTTTCGACATGTTCGCGAAAATACGAATTGCATTCTTCCGCATATTGCTGGATAGCCTTGGTAACATGGCGAATACGGAGGACGAATTCATCGGCAAAAGACCAATGTCGACGCAACACAGCTTCGTTGAACTGGTTGCTGAAACTCTCAGGTTATTCAAAACAGCCCCGAACGATAATGGGTTCGTGCTCGTTGCTGTCGCGCCGGAGAATGAATTGGCTGATGCGGTTGGTCTATTCCAA
Organism: Ophioninae sp. B BG-2022a; assembly: GCA_030522765.1. Lineage (NCBI taxonomy): Eukaryota > Metazoa > Arthropoda > Insecta > Hymenoptera > Ichneumonidae > Ophioninae sp. B BG-2022a. The sequence goes on from JAPYZJ010001735.1 coordinate 19,518, forward strand.
CGTGAGGTCGGCAAAACCTTCATTCTCTACGTTAATATTTTATGGTTTTTTGCGCGTTGCGAATTCATAATCATATGATTTTTGCGAAAAGTTTTTTTTTGTAATTTTCACAGTTACTCTACCCTGCAATAATTTAGGTTGAAGTTCTTTATTGTTCGTGTGCAACGAATATTCTTTTTTTTCCCATCATTTAATTATTTTCCAAAATGATTTATTGAGTAATCACGATAATTTCTCGTAGTAATTTAAGATTTTATGTATTTTAATTCATTAGAGAGCTTTTAGAAATACAAAAATAATTATTTCAAACTTCTGCATCATATTTGATACAGATGTAAATAATTTGTTAGAGACCTGCATTTTTTTCAGTAGCGCGATACGCTTTTGAAAAATTTAATAAATATCCGCGTTTGCATTATACAATATTCATTTCTGAATTAAAGCATTACTAGTCGCCTGCGTTTAATGAATGGCTTCATTTTTGTATTTCTGTTAATTAATTCTAATGCAAGACCTGTATATAGTTTATGACGGAAGACACCCTTTTCGTGATCTCCGGTACCTGCTCTTCCATCGATGAACCCGTACCCTTCGTCGCTCATGGTCCTGGTGCAACATCCCTTCGCAAAGCCCGCACAATATGGGATCTACCTTTATTGATAAAAGAAGCAATGATCACTGCGTGTTACTCTAGAACATGCAAGAACGAACTTCTCGAAGAGCCACTGGCCCTTCCGTCTCTCGAATTACGCTTATTGCCCGACGAACTCCCACGAAATCGTATAGAAAGAGACGTAACTAAGGGACAAGTGGTGAGACGATTTTTCCTCAAAAATTGACATTTTTGACAGATCGATTGAGTGTTGTTTTTTTTGGAGATTTTCTGGTCATATTATTGGGGGATTCGTTGTTTTGAAACATTTTTGATGGATTATATTTTTCGTAACGTTTTTACGATATGGTAGATTGTTTGAACATTTAGAATTAAATTCAAATTTGCATTTTGATGTATTATATTTTTTGTCGATTTTTTCGTAACACTTTTGGTAGATTAGATTTTATATAAATTTTTTTTAGGTATTTTTAATTTACATTTCGTTTACTTTTTTATATTTTTTACATACATTGTACATATATTTTTTGTGTGCAATTTTTTAGAATTTTTTTTATATTAGTGTTTTCGTAGGTTTTCTAGTAAAATTTTTGGCAGAGTATCTTTTTTGTATACTTTTTGGTAGATTGTTTGAACATTGAAAAGAAAATCAGAAAAAAGCACCTTATTGCAATTGAATTTGGCAGAATGAAACAACGACTACTGCAAAGTCGACGAATGTGACTGACATTATGATGGAGGATGGCAAGCTCACACCGGAAATCAAAGAAATATCCGGAGCAGCTGATATCCGAGTTGATAAGGTGGCCAGTGCTTTTGGCATAATCACTTCAATAGCTACCATGCTGGCTCTCAATTCTGCCTGAATTATTTTAACCCTTACAATCAATTTTTCGAATTTTCTATGTACACTCCTTTCGTCTTTAATTCTTCCTTGTTTACAGAAATAAATTGTATCTTGTTTTCTGTCAAGTTGTTTTTACGTCGATAGTGGATAGATCTTTGCGAGATAATCCACGATTACGTGACTTTTTTAGTTTATGAAAGGACCATCATCGTTTTATTTACTTTTGTCACTTTCTTCAATTTTTCATTCGCTACATTGAGTTCGAAAACCATATTTTTTTTATCACGATTTAGCAACATCTGGATAAGTTAAGATTCTTTGACTTTCATCAGAATTCTTATCTGATTATATTTCTTTTCAGTATTCGTTACCTTAGCTGCTAATTAATCGTTACGAAACACGAATGGCTTGGGAACAATTGTTCTACGAATTATTTTTTCAAAGCGAGCAGAAAAGATTCTTCTCTTTTTTTTTTTTAACTTTTTTACGTCTTTTCACAATATTTCAGTGTTTCTCAGTTTTTTTGTTTTTTTTTTTTTTAAATGGTGTCCATATTGATAGTGCGTGAAAGCGAAGAAATTTAGCAATCAATGTGATCCAGCGGGATTGGTCGACTCACGGTCATTTTTTGCGGTCTTTTTCAATAAAAGAGATACACGATATTGTCCAGGTAGAGATTGCATGTCATGCCTATAATCGCCAGTGATATACGAAAGAGCTTGTTTTTTTTTCGTTCTCGTAGGAAATCGGTATCTCAATGAAACAATGGAGCGTCCGTTCGAGTTTGTTCGAAGTTCAGATTCCGATGTTGTGAAATTAAGCATGTTTTGAAATTTTTATTTTATTTCTATACATTTGTTAATTCATTAAATTCTTTCATTTTCAATTTTTTGTTTTTATTTTAATTAAAAAATCTTTTTTGTTTTTATTTATTTTTATTATATCGTTGAATCGTCTATCGCGAGCTCGGGTTCCTCCGCGCCATTATTATCACGATAAAATATAGGTATGCTTGGCTGGGTTGTAATTCTTTTTGTTTTTCGTCCATCCAATTATCCAGCTGTAATTTACGAACGATTACGGTACATGAGGCGTTGCATTACTTTTTCTAATGCAACGTTTCGCACACGTGAATATCTTTCATCACAGAGGCCTACATCGGTGTAATGATATTTCCCTCGATGTAATGCCATGCCATTTCACAACTAACCTTTCCTTTATCGAATATTATGTTCGTGATTCAATTATATACGATTACACTTTGGGATCCTCGTTTGGGATGTGTTGAAAAAAACAGTTACTTTTCACGAATACAAAATGTTGCAGGGAAATGCTGTTATTGGATATAAATAATAAATATGGCAAATAATGATGACGACAGCGTTCTGATAAGTTAACTTTTTTTCGTTTTAGTTAAGATTGACTTTAGTCTTATTTTAAAAAAAGAAGAAAAACAATGTTTGGTTCCTCGTTATTTAAAAGTTGAATCTGTATCATCCGATTGAAGCATGTAACGAAAAAAAAAGAAAAAAAACGGAAAACGTCGTGTCCACCACTCTCGGTCCCCGGCGATTTCTTGCTCAAACCGTGAGAGTTCAACGGAGAGTGGGGTGTATCGAAATATAAGAAGAACCGGTCCAAGCCATTCCGTTCCTACTCCTCGAACCGTTTGGCATCTCTTCGGTTCAACACTGAGTGTCAGCTTCTCGTGATTATCGTTGCATATTGGCTTGGCCGATTATCGGTAACACAAGCCATCCTCTGATGCTCGCGAGTTTCACGTGATTTTTCGTTGTTCAGTTTTATTGAACCATTGAAGTGTTAATTTATCCTCGATTCGATCAGCGTTGCGAAGGAAAAAAAAACACAAACAAGGTAAGAAGAAATTTTTTTGGCAATTGGCCCAAACTCAATAAAGTTCCAATAAACTCTATTAATTCCTTCAAAATGATCAACCTCAACATAAAAATCCCAAAACCAAATTAAAACAGCGATGGATTAATTGAACGTGACCTAATATAATAATTCGTTAAAAAAAAATGTTATCGAACGCAAAAGTGACATTTCTCGACCAAGGTCTTCTGGGGTCTCAAATCCACGAATGGTATTTAATTATTGGGTTTTCAATGGAATATTGAACTTCGCAACTGTACTTTTTTAGGCATATATCGTTTTTGGTGAAAATTTGAAAAAATGATTGGATTTTTAAGCTGTAGGAATCTTCACGAATCAGTGGATAATGATTACTCATTTTTGTCTTGCATATGTTTCGTTGCTGCTGTAGATATAGTTTTAACTTTAATTTAAAGCTTGATGTTTTACTTTTTTTCTTTAGCTAATGGTTTCGTCGATTACGCTGAGAATTTGAATAAAATTCGAATTTAAGCATGAAAATTCAATTACATTTATGTATATTCAGAATGCTTTTTTCATAAACGAAAACTCGAAAATTCGTTGAATTGAAAAAGTTCGGGGAACACGTTTCGTTTGTGAATAGTGTTACGAGAGAGAAAGTTTCAACAACGCTCTTGAGCAATATTTCGGTCAGCCTGATGAAGTTCCTGAGTCAAACCGCGCGCGGTAATAATCTGTGCTTCTTGCGCAATCGTTGAGCTCAGCCGCGAGTTAAAAAAATAAAATGCGGCTCTGTCTACGTATAAACTCGTGAGCACGTGGAAATTGACGTCGCAACTGACCATTACGTGATCGGGTTACAAAAACAAATTACTTCGATAGAAACAAACGAAACAAGTTATAAAATTCTTATTTTTGCAATTCGAAAATTAAGTATTACGGAGTGTTAATTTGATACAAAATTAGATATTTGTAAAGCTAAAAAGGTACGAGATTATTTGGACGTGGATATTCACGATTCTCCCGTTTTGCATTAATTTGTAAACCAAAATTTTTCATTTTTTATTTTTATTGAAATAATTGCAAAGTCGACTACTGATTATTCATTTTCAATTATTTTATTTTTCAATTCAAGTATACGTAAATACCAACAATGATTTCTGGTGTCCAAAAAAAAAAACAAATAATTGTTCGCACTGCAACATTTCGTTATCAGATACAAAAAAGCGAAGAATTCACAATTATTTAATTCACGGATCGCAATAAAGGCGAATTGTCAATAATTATAATTTATCATGTAACATAGCTTAAGGATGAAAAGTATTAGGCAATAATTGATAAATGGTTCTCAAATATTTCTTTACATCCTTATCGTGCTGCAAACAATAAATCGGTAAAATTACCCAAAAAGAAAAATCGTAGTTTTCTCTATTATTAGCCTACTACGCGAAACGACGTATCGAAACGAAGGCGATCGTAAAATGCTCACGAGCGTAGAGTGGCGAGTAAATCGTAGTCGAACTTTGTATCAAACGATTGGTCGCATATAGTCGTTTATGCTGTAAAAGGAAGAAACTCGTATTGAATCGTCGAATAAAAAAGCAAGGTCGACCAAAAGAGAAAAAGAGTCATAGCTTTTCCATTGAAATAAAAAAAGGATATAGCTCGTCAACGAGATTCATCACTTTTGTTCACGCAGTTTTTTCCATCAATCATGATGCCTGTGCTGCGTATCATTTGTGTGAACTCGCGACGTTTCTTTTTCCTCGGGTCACCTCTTCATAGAATGGACGTTTCTTTTTATTTTATTTTTTTGCATATTCCGGCCGAGGTGTACCGAACGTGTTTTTATTGCTTGCTAATTCTCGTAGACTTTCTGAGTTCTAATATTCAGTCATCTTGTTTTTTTTCTTTTTGTTGTGTGTTCGTAGCATTTGTATTTTACAATTTTATCACTTTATTGTTTTTATTTCGTATTATTCACTTATTTTGTATTTTTATTTTATAATTTTATAATTTTATTATCTTTATTTTGTATTATTCATTTATTTATTTCATATTTTTATGTTATATCCTTTTTTTTAGTTTTCTATTTTTTATTTTTTGTAACAATCCATCGATCTTCATTGGTCACGGCGATTTTTTTTCATAAAAATCCTAGATGCTGATTCATCCAACGGAGGAAATGTCGAAGAAGATCCGAGTGGAATTAAACGAAAACGTAGAAACTCGCGAAAAGGATCTGGAAAGCATCAAAGAATGGCTAGCCAAACAACCACATTTACCTTCGACTTATGGTAATTTTCCAAAGTTTGCTCTGTCGTAGATAAACACAATCTAGAAGGGGATTATGCAATCTTTGTGCAAACAGTCAGGGGTGTTTATTTTAAACATATATTTAACACAAGAGCGCTGAAACTTTCCATACATTGGCTGTCACCAATGTACTCTCCAATTCCAGATGATCAGAGACTCATGACTTTTCTTCGCGGATGCAAATTTTCCTTGGAAAAATGCAAACGTAAATTGGACATGTATTTCACTATGCGTGGCGCCGCCCCGGAATTCTTCGACAATCGTGACGTCACGAGACCGGAAATGCGCGAAATCGCTGCGTTGATGTAACGAGTGCACAATTTATTTGGGCGATTTTTATTTTTCGTCGATTATAACGAAAGTGTAATATGATCGATACGAAATATCGATATTTAGTAGTAAACAAAATATTCAATAATAATCGATACCGATTGTTATTAAAATTTTTGTAATACGAAGGATTTTACGAAACGATCCAATTAGTCTGTGATATAAATCAGTCCAAGATATTAGTACAGAAAAACCTAGTGCAAAAAATGAATGAATGAATCCGTTATTAATTATTGAATTATTTGTTTTCACTTTATTTTTATTTGTTTGGGACTCAGAAACATTCCTCCACTTCCCGGTTTGACGGATAATGGTCGTAGGGTAATTATGATGCGGGGTGTCGACAAAAATCTTCCAAGTCCAAATCCACCCGACGCAATGAAGCTGGTACTCATGATTGGTGACGTACGGTTGAAGGAGGAACTCGTCGGTGTTGCGGGTGACGTTTACATATTGGACGCGAGCATCGCGACACCGGCGCACTTCGCTAAATTCACGCCGCCAATCCTCAAGAAATTTCTTGTTTGCGTTCAAGAAGCTTATCCCGTTAAACTCAAAGAGGTCCACGTGATCAACGTCAGTCCTCTCGTTGACTCGATCATAAACTTCGTAAAGCCTTTTCTCAAAGAAAAAATACGAAATCGCATACACGTTCATAGCGGTTTGGAAACCCTTTATGAGCACATCCCAAAGGATATGCTGCCTACGGAATACGGCGGTAAAGCTGGACCTATCAAGGACATTCATGGTGAGAAAATAGTTATCGCGAGTCGAGTTTATTAATAATTAATCGTTTGGGTCAATAATTATCACGCGACGATATGATTCTTGGATTATACGATTGTGTGCTTCATCCAGATCGAAAAAGCTTCACTGCAACGACAATTCTCGTTTTCAGACAATGAAATTGCGATATCCACACTTATTAACATTTTCAGAATCCTGGATGAAAAAGTTAGAGGAATACGGACCTTGGTTCGCGGAGCAGGAATCCATAAAAGCCATTGAAGCATTGAGACCCGGAAGACCAAAGACTCAACATGATCTTTTTGGAGTGGACGGCTCGTTTAGACAATTATCGATAGACTAGAACACATTTGGTGACTCTCGTGTGAATTCTTTTTATACGAACCCAATCAATTTTTGACTAGCTACATTCCAGTCTTTCCTTCCATTGTCCCTAGATTTCTTTTCTTTTGCATTACTTCTAAAATGTTTCTTTTCTGCTAGAAAAACAAAACGGTATAAACAAATGAAGTGTCAAATTACGTGTCGAGATTTTTTGGCAGTTTGTTGTATTTACAGATAATCGACGATGAACAAACAATTTCATTGGCCTGTAAATAACAGTGAGAAGAAAAAAGAAATAATTAAAATTCTAATAAATATTCTGCGCAAATCCACCGGAAATATCGGAAAATGTTCATTGCTAAAATAATTTCAACGGCAGTAAGTAAATACATAATAGAATTGGAGAAAAGTCGTTAAGTGATATTTAATAATTATTACTATCATTAAATACTCTTATAGAATTTTGAGTCTTTCTAGAAAACTGAACGATCGGTGAATTACCGGAAAAGTTTTAGGAAAATGATCCCGAAATAACCAGGAATAAACGAAGAAATAAAAAATGACGTGCTTTCGCGTTTTTCGTATCGTTAAGGGGGGTAAAATCGGGAGGGTACTGAAATTACTGTTTCGACAAGATTCTCAATTATATCCTCCGTTATATCGGCATACGATGTTTCGTCAACCTATTATAGCTTGCCTAATGATAGGTCACTCGATGATAGCTGTTCTCTATGATAGCATTGCCAGGCGTCGATTAGGTGTTGAAAAAAATAATATCATGATAACACGGAGCATACAGTTACAATAAATGTCTTTGTATTGTTACATTCAATTATTAATATCTACGATGACGCGAAAAAGTATTATCAAATAAGAGGTCGGGATTTTATATTTGGTAAATATCAATGTTCTACCCGGAAAAAGGTTTTGTAATATTCCTGGTTTGTTTCGTGAAAAGTCCTGGTCTGGTAAATCGATGAATTGTGAAAAAATATAAATTACTAGACAATGGCAAAATAAATCGTGAATTCTGTGTTTGGTGTTGATCCAGCTCCGAAACAACCTTCGTGATGGCTTAAAAAAGAAACTTTGAAAGTATCGAATAGCTTATTTGCTGTAACACAGCGACGACGAATCTTCATTCCTGATATGATGAAGACACCTTTCTAACCAGCTTCCCAACAATCTTAAGATGTTCCTGGTAACTTAATGAAGCCTAGAAAATTCAATCCTTTCTCTTAGGTAACTGTGTTGCAGCATAAATGAATCTGCTGACGGGGCTTCATCACGAGGACTAAATGAAGCTTGATAAATGAAGCTGCAAAGCTGCGAAAGCTGTGCAGCTTGAAGCTGCACACTTTTTTTACTTGTGGAACTTTGCAGGACAGTCTTTCAAATATAATTAGAAGAATACAGCATCTAACAAAAATATTACGAGCTGTTGAAACATGTTTCGAAATTATACAGGGTGTCCCACGTAAGAATGTCATCCGTGAAATGGGAAGTTGGGCGTGAAATTCTGAGTCGATTGATACAAGCATGTACGATTTCCGAATTAACTTCTGAATTGTTATTAATTTGTAAAGGCAGCCAATCAGGCGCGCCCGTCCAGTGGGCTTAGCCTCGAAATAATTATTATATTTAGACGTATAGTGTCATATCGCAGGTCCATGTAGATGTATTTTTATACCTTGAAGACAAATCCAGGATTTAATTCGCATTGACCTCACCATTTCTAGAGAAAAATGTCGAAAAAATATTCTAGAAAGGTTTTTCCCATTTTCCCAGTCTACTTTTGCACTGTCGGCAAAATTTCGGGCATATCCGTAATCGGCGGAAAATTTCCGATTAAATAGAGCCTTTGAAAAGTCTAAAAACGGAAAAAAAATGTTTTCGTCTTCCCTGGCCACTTTTCCAGAATCTCAGAAATAACGATATTTCAAAAGGTCGTAGAGTAGGCTTCTTTTATGCGATGGAGATTTATTTGGAGTGGTTGGAAAAGGTTTTTGCCTGACTTAAATAATCGCGTTGGAATCATATCGATATCTCTTATAGTTGTCCTGGAAAGTCCACTTGAAAAATCGCAAAAGAAGAGGCAAAAGGGGTATGTATGGAAAAATGTGCAAAAATCGATGGTCCAGCTTTGAAATTCTGCCAAAAATCGAAAAATCATCGGATTTGAATTTTTAAAAAAGCATTTTGAAGAGAAAATGATAACGAAGAGATTGAGCACTGGGTGGAGTGTCTAGTCCCAAAAGAAAAAAAGTTATCGACGATTTAGTGAAAACTCGGCCTAGTAAAAAGTCGTCCATTTTCGGGAATGGATTTCTTTTTACTAGGGGTAACACTAGTAAAAAGACTTTTTACACTAGTAAAAAGTCATCCATTTCCCGGGATTTTTGAGAAATTCATGCATCTATTCATCTATTTTGATGTAATTTGGTCGCCTGAGCACGAATCCACCATTCATTTTCCCGAAAACTAAAAATTTCCATGAAAAAA
>JAPYZJ010001736.1:6141-33446 GCA_030522765.1 Ophioninae sp. B BG-2022a
CGGGTTTCTCCGACCGAACGCCTCCCCCCCCTCCCTCCCTCCCTCCCTCCCCTCTCATCCTCCTACGCGCCCTCGTCCTCGGGCCTCGTTCAACTTCTCGGCGCTTCCTTCATTCCCGCTTGGTCCTCGGCAGGAAACGCTTCCGTTTTATGCAACTTGCGTTACGAGGGCTCGTTAACTCGAGCCACGACCACTGTCGTCCTCCTCTTTCTCGCGTCTCCGATTTCGTCCCCCCCCCCCCTTCCCCCGCCCCTCAAAACTCTTTCAATTAATCGGTAGATTATTAATGTAAATTGTGAATTTTTTTTCTCTGTATTTTTTTCGTTGCACGAAAAAAGCATTATTATCATAATTGTAATTATGATTGTTTATATTATTTATTATAATTGTATAATATCGAAAATAATAATATAAATAATGATCTTGAAACGAAAAAGAAATGAAGATGAAACAAAAAAAAATGAAATGAGAAGGAAAAAGTTTATTATTATTGTTGTTGTTGTTGTTGTTAATATTATTATTATTAATTATAATTGTATATTATCGCAAGTAATGATAATAATAATAATAATATTCTTGAAACGAAAAAATGAAATTAGAGGGAAAAAGTTTATTATTATTATTATTATTGTTGTTGTTAATATTATTATTATTAATTATAATTGTATGTTATCGCAACTAATAATAATAATAATAATAATAATAATATTCTTGAAACGAAAAAATGAAATTAGAGGGAAAAAGTTTATTATTATTATTGTTGTTGTTGTTGGCATTATTATTATTTACTTATTATTAATTATTATTATTCATTCTTTTTTTATTGTTAATTTATTATTATTAACTTATTATTCATTATTTTTATTATTGACTTATAATATAACAATAATAATTATTTTTTTTTTTATACAAACGGAAAAAAATGAAGAAAAAAAAATTCACTCACACGAACGCGGAATCAAGCCGATGGTCTTGATTCGCCTGGGACGTTCCGCGCGTGAGCAAGTACCGCGCCGTCTTGCCACTTGGACTTTGCACGCGAATATCTCGGCCAACTATTGTCGCACGGAATTCGAAAGAAAGAAGAAAAAAAAATGTGAAACAAAAGATACGAAAAGCGAAAAAAAAAAACCGAAAGCTTCACGCTCGCAATGACGCACCCTGAGTCCTGACAAAGGGATTCCCGATACTTGTGAATCAGCCTCTATAAATAAACAAATATCTCCAGAAGATTCAACGGTCATTGTCACCGCGATCAACGCCGGGCGAATTTAGAAGAGACTGCGTATGAATACGAATCATTAAGCAGTTGTCCACCTCGAAATCGACAAATTCGATAATCCTTCAGGAAGGGGGGGGGGGGACGCCGATACGGCAAACTCGGAACGGAAATATCTATTTTTCGACACGATTCGACAATTAAAATTAAGAACGTATCTCGTTACGATTTTGTCTCCGCGAAATACATATTTATCCCGGAATACTTTTAGAACCGGATCCGTGAAAATTCGGATTGTCGTAAACGTGGAAATTTAATTCGAGTGTATCGATCGCACAGAGAAGACGAAAAAGAGACACGTCTCAATGTCATTTCGCAATTTTGGTTATTTGTAACGACGCAAAATGACCACATAAAAATTGAAAAAATTGTTTTTCAATAATTAAGAAATCATTATCGAAAAAATTGTTTTTTAAATAATTGAGAAATCATTATCGAAAAAATTGTTTTTCAATAATTAAGAAATCATTATCGAAAAAATTGTTTTTCAATAATTAAGGAATCCATATCGAAAAAATTGTTTTTCAATAATTAAGAAATCATTATCGAAAAACCATTTTTTCGATTTTCATACTTTACGTATACATTTTTTAAGGGTGAAATTTTGTTCCTGAAATTCTCGTCAAATTTTTTTTGCACGCGGAAAGAATTTGATTTTTTTTTATTGGAAGAATTTTTTTTCTTTTTTTAAGAATTTTTTTTTTTATTGGAAGAATTTTTTTTTTCACTCGACGTGCCACCTTAAATTGACTTTGGATTGTACGAGGGACGTATTAGAGGGAGGGGAGAGAAACACAGATGGAAAGAAAGAGGAAGAGGGGGGGGGGTGAGAGAGGGAGAAAAGAGATGCAGAGTACATTGACCCATGGTCGATCACCTTCGTACCAAGAACACCATAGACACATTCGCGAATGTTGACCTCACGCGTTTCCGGTCCCCGACAATTCCTCCCTATGTACTCCATACTCGAGGCTGTTAAGCTCGTTGACTCTATTCTAGTCCCACTCACTATCGTCTTCGTCCGTTCTTTTTTTTTTTTCGTTTGTTACGTTTTTTTCGTTTTTTTCATTATCAGTCGAGTGACACGGGTGTCTCGAAAGAAATTGATCGAGCGAATTACGCAACGATCGGTCGAGCAGATGCGGTTGGTGATAGTGGCAATCATAGAGAAAGACTCACCACGTAACGCGTACTTTTTTCCAGTAGTTGACGAAAAAAAAAATTAAGTATTTCTGGGACTTCGAAAGTTTTTGATTTTTTTGTTTTTACGTCATACACGGAATTCTGATAATTGGATCACAAATTAATACATTTTTTAATTAATAGAAAAAATATTTTCGAATTATGAGAAAAATATTTTTTAATTATGAGAAAAATATTTTTTAATTATGAGAAAAATATTTTCAAATTGATAGAAAAAATATTTTCAAATTAAGAAAAAGAAAAGGAAAAAACCTAAATTTTCGTTCTCCAACGATCGACGCGATTGTTTATAACGTTTTATTTTCGCTTCCATTTTTTAGCTTCCTTTTTTTTTTTGTTGACACACTTTACACAAGAATTATTTATCCCGATCGGGTAGGGACGCCGAGGATCGTCGAATAAATAAATTTGGCGCTGTTTGCTCGTTCACCGTTCGTCGTCAAGGTCGAGTGCTCGTCCGTGCGCGCGCGCGCGCGCGAATCTTCGACGTCGATGACGTCAGAGATCATTGACTCCTCGAGAAGGTCAGGCTTGACCTCGCCTACTCCAAACCTTTCGTCCGTATTCGCGCCTTATCAACGTTTCTTTCTCCCTCCCCTCCTCCTTCGTCTTACCTTCGCATCTTGTCATTCTTCACCCCCCCCCCCCAAAAGATTTAATCGGTGAACGTTCCGTTTCGAATTCTGGAAAACCGATTACGAAAACAGTATCGATTCTCTCCCCTCCCCAACCTCCTCTTTGGCGAACGCACCTTATATCGACTCAGATAATATTTATCTCTTAACTTTTTCTTATCGATAGGATTTTGTTTGTTTTTCTTTTTTTTTTTCTTTTTTTTTTTTTTTTTCAATTTTATTTCTTTTCGATAGTCAGTAGGGACAGTCAGTCATAATTCGTGATTGAACGAATTCGGTATTTTACACGAGCCTCGATGGACCGAAAAAAAAAACGATTTTTAAATTTTTAGGACGAATTTTTATTTTTGATTTTTTCGAATATATTGGAATATTGGAAAAATTAAAATGTAAATGCGCGTCGGTTCTCGTGGACTTTGACATTTTCAAAATGCCTGTTTTCGCTTCGTGTTATTTTTTTTACTTTTTTTTTGTAGCTCGGAGTGATTTACAAAATTTAAACGATACTCTTCGTCTCGGTGTCTGTGTAGTCAAATTTGAATGATTAAAAAAAAAGAGAAGAAAAAATTTTGAATCCGGGTGCCCGGATCTCGAACTAGACGATTTCGTTCGTCGTCGTCGCGACCTTGCGAGAACGTCTCACGGAGCTAACTCTAGTCGGCGACCACACTTTTTTTTTACCAGCTCAAAAAAAAAGAAAAACGTTAAAAGTAAATGAAATGAAAATAATAAAAGAAAAAATAAGAATTCCGGCTCGCTGTCGAGCGAAGGTCTTCCGTGTCGTTGAGCGTCGACGGACGGCTATTAGCGTTTTATATATAGTCTCGAGCAAACGAAAAAGACAAGTGGAAATAAAAACTCGTTGCCATTGAAATTTTTAGATTGTAGCTGGGCATCGGCGACGATGTTGGCCAACAGTCGTGAGTTGAGTTTTCAGCTCCGCTTCCAGTAGACGAATTCATACGGGAAGAGGCACCAAATAAAAAAAAATTTTGCTAAAAACTTAAAAAAATTTTTTTAAAAAACCATTTTTAAGACCAATTTTCTGATTTTATAAATTAGTATTTACAACAAATATCCACGAGAAAATTATAATAATTATTTTGTGGATTATTCTTTATTTTCAATGATTAATTAGTAACATGAATAATAATAATTATCGGTAATAAGAATCAATAATTGTAGTAATTAATTGAGTAATAATTTAATAGTTAATATAAACAAAGAAATTATTTATTATTGACAACAAATATTTACGAGAAAACGATAGCAATTATTTTGGAAATTGTCCTTTATTTTCAATGATTAATTAGTAACATGAATAATAATCATTATTTATAATAAAAATCAATAATTGTAATAATTAATTCAATATTAATTTAATAATGAATATACACAAAGAAATTATTTATTATTTACAACAAATATTCACGAGAATACGATAAAAACTATTTTGGGAGGTATTCTTTATTTTCAATTATTAATTACCAACATTAATAATTATTATTATTGGTCAATAATTGTAATAATTAATTGGTTAATAATTGAATAATTAGTATAAACGAAGAAATTAACTTTTAATAAATCAGGGCCCAGTTTAAAAGAAATTGTTAACGCAAACACATATAATTAATAATTCGAAGCGAATTTCAAATTTGGCAAACTCGGAATCCGTTTCTCATAGGATATTTCTCCGAAATCCGGAATGAAAAGCTCTGACATATCGATAGCCCGTTGTATCAATAAAACATGAAATTAAATGGAGTAGAGTATCGCAAACGTAGAATCGAGTCTGAAGTCGAGTCGAGGCACGTACGCGTGAGGGAGAAATCGTCTGGAAAGCGTAGGTACGTTACTACCTGAATAATGGTAAAAATGGATTTCTTTCAGCGACGGAGACCCGAGTGTTGTCACGTTTTCTTCTCTTTGAACAGCTTGAAAGCTACGAATCGATCGCGCACTATTCCACGATCCACCTCGAGCATAGTCGATCGATCTTTCCCTATTTCACGCCACGAATTACTTCCGAACTCTCGGAATAGAGAAATCGTACGATTCGTTTTTTTTTTCTCTTGAAAATCGAGTTTCAGAATTTTCGAATATTCTTGTCAGATATAAAACGGATTTTCGAAGTTTTTTTTTTTCGTTCTGGGATACGGAGTTTGATTTTCTTTTTTACGACGTTTCAATTTGCATCGTAGGAATGCAACGATATTTCTTTTTTTGTTTTACATTTTTTTCTTATTTGTTTCAGCTTCGTAAATTTTTTGTTCTTGCAAAAGTTGAGCTGAAAATGAAAAAAAATGTGTGTCTGAATTTTGAAATTAATCATCGTGAAGATATCGAGGAATTATTAAAATATTTAATTACGAATTACTATTTTTTCTTATTAATCATTAAAAATAATTAATAAAAAAAAGTCGTAGTTAAATAATAATTCGTTATTTCAATTTTTGAATGTTTTTCTGACATGATGAAAATTTTTTTTTTTCATGCCTGAATGCAGCGATGAAAATTATTTTAATTTTGAAATATTTTATTTCACCGTATTAGGAAACAAAAATCACTAAATCTTCAAAAAAAAATTCGTATTTTGAAGATGTTACTTCAACTTTGTATTTTCTCGTGCTCTTTCGTCTTCTTTTTCTCGGTTGAGAGCAATGTCGTTCCATTAATGATTGGATGGTGTAGAATCGTTTAAATCGTTTTTCGATCGAGAATTTTTTGGAAATTCTTCGATTTTCTCTTTTTATATTTTTTTTTCAGATTTGCTCGTTCCTCCTCTCGTTTTTTGTGGTTTCGATTAAGAACTTTGTATTCTTCATCCTTATTGGCTCGATTTCGTGTCGCAAGGTCGTTCAGGGGCATTCGTTTTTCCTTCGTCGTCGATCGTTCGATTTTTCATTCTCGAAATTTTTTTTTTAATTTTGAAAAGATTTTTATATTATTTTTTTTTTTTTTTTGGTTAATTATTGGTTCTCGTTTGTTCTCCACGACGTCGCCGCATTAGGAGGGGGGCGCCTCTAGTTAAGATGTAGTATACACATTAGTGTACACGGGATGGACTCTGACGTGGTGTCGCATTTGAAGGTCTTGTGTGCACAGGTGAAGGTGGTCAAATTCAGCTACATGTGGACGATAAACAACTTCAGCTTTTGCCGGGAAGAAATGGGCGAAGTGCTGAAGTCGTCGACGTTCTCGGCCGGAGCCAGCGACAAACTCAAATGGCAAGTTACCTCGTCGACATTATACGACCTTCAATAATGCTTCTTTAAAATTTGTCAAAATCATTTTTGATATTTTACAAATTCGAAACATTTCGATAAACATTGGAAACTAATTTCGTCAATATTGAAAATTCAATATTTATAAGTTGAAACAATTTAAATTTTCTATAAACTAAAATATTCAAATTTTCAATTATTCAATTTTTGTTTAAAGTTTGACCAAACATGGACTAAATTTTGTGGATTCGAGAAAACGAAGCTTCCATGATTTTCAGAATAAAGTACTATAAAAATGTACAATTCAATTAATTGATTAGTTTTATCTTAATGTTATAAAAATTTGTTTCTGCGTTTGTGTATTTTTTTAATTTTAATTTTAAGGAATCTGTAACAGCTAAAAAAATATGGAATTTTTTTTATCAGTTCTTTATGAAAACCTTACGGGATTAAAAAAAAACTAATATTTTTTTCAAAATCAGAACTCCGATATTGTCAAATATCGATTCGGTTGAGAAACTCATTTTTTTGACAAGTTGAATTTTGCTGTTACATTTTGTTGTTGAAAAACTGATGGGGAACTTTTTTTAATTGTCTCGATGTCTGAGAGATCGCGATAAATAATAATGGAAAATGGGACTTGTAAAAATAATGTTTTTTTTAAATAATTTCCCCAGGTGCCTGAGAGTAAATCCCAAGGGTCTCGACGAGGAGAGCAAAGACTACTTGTCGCTTTATCTGCTTCTCGTGTCCTGCAACAAATCCGAAGTCAGAGCGAAGTTCAAATTTTCAATTCTTAATGCCAAAAGGGAAGAAACCAAAGCTATGGGTGAGTTGAATTTTTCAATTGTTTTTTTTTCACGGTTTCTTTTATTTGCATTTTTTAAGAGGCATATTGAATTTTTTTTCTCGCTTGAGTATCGGGAGAAAATAGAAAAGTACAGTGAAATCTTGATTTTCTACCATTTCAAAAAATCGCATCAAAATTGACGATGTTTTTCATCGTTTTCACGTTCGAGGTTATGTTTCGTGGCTCGAATCGTTACGTCGAAAAATTACGACATTTTTCATTACTTTTACTTTTGAGGTTATGTTTTGTAACTCGAAATATCGCGTCAGAAAAATGCCAACGTTTCTCGTCATATTTACGTTCGAGGTTATGTTTCGTGGCCCCAAGCGCCACGTCGAAAAATACCGAAGTTTTTCGTCACATTTTCGAGGTTATGTTTCGTAATGAAAAGACGAAAAAGAAAAGTGTACGAAATCCAAAGGAATGAAAAAATAATATATATCTCGCTGTAGCAATAAATAAAAAAAAGCACAATTCTAATATTTCCTCCCAGACCAAACTTTCCGAAAATTCAAAAAAATGAAGAAGAAAAAATATTTTTGACACAGCAGTTTCGAAGTGCAAGAAAGCTAATGTTCGACTCGTATTATTTCTAGAGAGCCAACGAGCATACAGGTTCGTCCAGGGGAAGGACTGGGGCTTCAAGAAATTCATAAGAAGAGACTTTTTGCTCGACGAAGCGAACGGACTGTTGCCAGACGACAAACTCACGATATTCTGCGAGGTATATACCTTTGTATGTTATTGTTGCTATTGTCACATTAATAATGTCGTACGAGCGATCAAGTCGGACTCTAAAACTCGAAACGTCTTTTTTTCTTTTTTTTCTCTCTTCGTTTCTCTTCGTTCTTCCATCCTGCGCGCGCACCCTCTCTCGATTGGCAGGTGAGCGTCGTGGCGGACTGTACCAACCATCCCGGACAGAGTAACACGACACCGTTCAAAGTGCCCGAGTGTCGGTTGCCCGACGATCTCGGACTCCTGTTCGAGAGCCAAAAATTCAGCGACGTTACGCTTACCGTTTGTGGGAGAGAGTTTCAAGCGCACAAAGCGGTATTAGCAGGTGACCGAAATTTTCAATATTTATTCTTTCATTCGAAAACACCTGAAAAACCGTTCAATTCCGAGCTTAATTTGAGGTTATATTCGACATAACCTCAAATTGTACTCGGATGCTAATGTTGTAACATCTAATCGATTTAGTCATTTTTTTTGGACAATTTTTGTTTATTTTCTGAACTGTGTCTTTTGCAATGGTGTACAGATATATTATCAGTATTGTTTCGATTGTTTTTTGGTTATGGTAGGTTACGTCATCACCATTGGTTATTTTCGGTTATATTGCGTTTTTTTGGTTATTTTTGGTTAAAATTGAGTCCTTTTTAGTTAAAATTGAGCCCTTTTTGGTTATTTTTGGTTAAAATTGAGTCCTTTTTGGTTATTTTTGGTTAAAATTGAGTTCTTTTTGGTTAAAATTGAGTCCTTTTTGGTTATTTTTGGTTAAAATTGAGCCCTTTTTGGTTATTTTTTTGTTAAAATTGAGACCTTTTTGGTTATTTTTTTGTTAAAATTGAGACCTTTTTGGTTATTTTTGATTAAAATTGAGACCTTTTTGGTTATTTTTGGTTAAAATTGAGTCCTTTTCGGTTATTTTTGGTTAAAATTGAGTCCTTTTTGGTTATTTTTGGTTAAAATCGCGTCCTTTTTGGTTATTTTTGGTTAAAATTGAGTCCTTTTTGTTAAAATTGAATTTTTCGTGTTTTTGTTATATCATTACGTAATTATTTTATTTTTATTTTTTATTTTTTGTTAAAGTTTTGTTTTTTTGGTATTTCCGTTATATTATTATTCAATTATTATTTTCGTTAAACTTTGTATCTTTATTTTATTAAAAAAATTGCTTTATCGTAAATCACTCGATAGTTGTTTTTTTTACTAAGGCATAATAAAATCTATCATCATCATTATCATCATCTCTCTCTTTCTTTTCTCCTACCGTTCTATCTGAAGAAAAAAACGTATGAAATGTTTCCAAAAATGTCTTTGATTAGCAAAATCATAAATATATCGTGAATGCGTTTGTTTCCAATCAGCACGTAGTCCCGTGTTCTCGGCGATGTTCGAGCACGAGATGGAGGAGCGCAAACAAAATCGTGTCGACATAACCGACGTGGACCACGAAGTACTCAGGGAGATGTTGCGATTCATATACACGGGAACGGCAACGAATCTTGAGAAAATGGCGGACGATCTGTTGGCGGCGGCGGACAAGTACGCCCTCGAGAGGCTCAAAATAATGTGCGAGGAGGCCCTCTGCGGTAGCCTCGCGATAGAAAATGCCGCCGATATATTAATACTTGCCGATCTTCACAGCGCCGATCAATTGAAGGCGCAAGCCATAGATTTTATTAACACGTGAGTTTAACGACCTTATCGCAGATTTTTATGCATCAAAGATTCATAGTTTTCCGTTGATATTTATTTCTTTTATCAAATATTTTTTTTGCCGGATTCGTATTCAAAATTTCTAATATCTCGAATATTATAATTAGAAACAAATATTTCGTTAAAGAAATCTATTCGAACTGAAGACTATGAACGATGAAATGAAATTCATAGAAAATAATGAAAACGAATAGAACCCAATCAATGAATGTTTATTAACAAAAATTAATGTTAAAGCTAAACGTTGAATTTAGATAAAAAAAATGGACATTTTTAAATGTAATTTAATCCAAATTTAATACGATACAAGTCATACAATTTAAAGGTAATATAATTAATGTCAAAAATATCATTTCAAAATATTTACTTCGAAATTTATTAAATTTTCAAGTAAATATATAAATGAAAATTAATAGAACCCAAAAAATCAATATTTATTAACAAAAATTAATGTTAAAGCTAAACGTTGAATTTAGATTTAAAAAAATGGACATTTCAAAATGTAATTTAATCTAAATTTAATACGATACAAATCATACAATGTAAACGTAATATAATTAATGTCAAAAATATCATTTCAAAATATTTACTTCGAAATTTATGAAATTTTCAAGTAAATACATATTTTAAAAATTATACTTTTATTAAAAATACATATTTGTTAACTTTTAAGGAAATAAAAAATATTACATTGGGAATTCAACACAATTGCATAAAAACTAAAAAATTGACAAATTGATAAATCGTATATGTGACACGGGCAGTTTTAACCGGTTTTTCGAATATTCAACAGACACGCGACCGACGTGATGGACACGGCGGGTTTCAAGTCGATGGTGAATTCGCATCCGCACCTAATAGCCGAGGCTTTCCGGGCATTGGCGACGCAACAAATACCGCCGATCGGACCGCCCCGTAAGCGAGTAAAACAGAGCTGAAAGCAATCTGCGCCGCTCGTACCACCCGGCACGACAACGACAGCGATGACGTTGCTTACGTCATCATCATCGTCCTCGTCGTCGTCGTCATCATCCTCCTCGTCCTCGTCGTCGTCGTCGTCCTCCTCCTCGTCACCGCCTCATCTTCATCCCTCTTGAACTCTTGTGCGTGCGCGTTTGTGTGTGTGTTTGGGTTGCGTGCATGTGTGTACAGTGAGGATCGATTATAGTGCTAAATAAATGTGTTTCCTAGTGCGCGCCGCCAATTATTTCGTCCTCGTTGATTGAGAGTTCGTTTGGGTCTCAGGGGCTCCGAAAACGCGACGAAAACGTCAAGAGGAGGCAAAAGTCCAAAAAATCCCACGGAAATGATCCAACGCGAAAAAAGGATTAAAATGACAAACGAAGATGTAACGACGGAGTTGGAGGGGAAGAAACACAAAAATGACGGAAAGAGAAGAGACGACGGACGGAGTGCGCTTTTTCAAGATAATTGTGCGGTACGATTGCTTGTGTGAGTGTGTGCATGGGAGGGTGTACGGTTAACGTTGCGATCGCAATTGGCACGTCCTCTTGAGTTTAACAAACCTCTCGAGATCGAAACGAGAGAAACCGAGGAAAAGGACGATGAAGATTAACGAGGAATGAAGATTAACGATCCAGCTGGAAATATCGTCCGGATCGTCGCTTTTCCTCGATCAAACACCCGTCCCAAAACTTTCTCCTCGCTACGAGATCACAGCAACCGGAAACGATAGACAGAACCGAAACGATACGTTTTTTTTTTTCTTCTCGTTCAACAAGTTCGAAGAGTTTTGCTCTTCGAAGCTGGAAAACCCGCGAAATTCCGGGATGAAGAAATTTCTGAGGAAAATCGAAAAAAATTCGTATCGAGAGGGAAAAGATGAAAGAGGGCGAGGGATCGAGGCAAGAACAAAGGACCAGAGGAGTATAACTAAGGACCAAGAAAAACCGGATCGGAGGCAACGCCATGATTATTGATGACCGACGGCGCAGAAAGTTGTGATAAAACGCTCTTAGCTGATTGGAAAGAGGCTGCGCTGCGCGGGTGGAAAAAAAACAACAATCACAATACAAGATACCTCTCAGTCCTTTCACGTCCAATTCCTACCCGCAATCGTTTACCTACGAGATATACTTTGTTCCTTTCGTCGGTGGATCAAGCGTGGTTACTTCCGATCGCAAAAGCCCCGGAATTACGAAGAAACTCTTTGGACGAAGATAACTGCCGGAACGAAAGAGAGAGGAAAAGAGAGGGTATGAAAAGAGGTCAGGAGACGAGAAATAAAGAGCTACGAGGACGGATATGGCCAAGCGGTCATTACACAGCCGGAAGGGGGGCCTAGACACTTTGTTTATCGAACGATAGTGATTTTTTAATTGTAATAAACGAAAAGTAATGAACCGCGTCAAACAACTCTTCCAGACTAAAAAGAAAGAGAACGGGTGGGGAAAGAAAAAAAAAAATAAGATGATGATTCTAGTTAGTGTTTTTTATGATCTCTTTTCTTCTTAAATACGATTATACGATTATTACTATTGATTACTGTTAAAGCAAACAACAAAAAGAATGAAGAAAAAAAAACAACAAATGAAACGAACGAGGGAAAACCGAATATGTTACGCGATTTGTGACCTCTTCGATCCTGGCCCTGCGTGGCCCTTCACCTTCCTATCCCTCCGCGTCGCCCCTCCGAAATCTCCTCTGATGAAATCCGTGTGTGTGTTTTTTTTTCTTTTTTGTTTCGTTTTTATCATTTCTTCTTTTTTTTTTTTCGTTCTCAGATATGTAACCCTGCGAAACCTTGTAGTCACGGTACGATACGATCGTTTTTTATGACGTCACACTTTTGTCCAGCGGATAAACGAGCGAGCGCTTTTTTTTTTGAGGGAGAGAAACGGAAAGCGAAAATGATAGGAAAACGAACGGAAATTTTAAAAAAAGGAAAACATAAAAAAGTAATGAAACAATTTTTGTTGCAAAAACGATCGATCGTTTATCGTTGAAGTGAGAACGTACAAGGAATCATCGTGGTCGAGAGGGTTGTCCATAATCTTTCAAAATTTTCTTCTTTTTCTTGTTCGTTCCTCTCGAGGATTTGGAAAGGGGGAGAGGGGCGTTGATGCCAAAAAGTCCTCAAAATTCGATCGTGAGTAAACGTGAGTTGTTGGGAAATGAAAGCCGAGGGATTTGGAGGTCCAACGATTCGATGATCGATGAGATAAGAAGAGAGAGAGAGAGACAAACAAACGAAAATATTGAGAACAAAATGATGATTAAACAAATTGTATAGATAAGCGTTAGTCAATTATAGCGATGAAACGAAAACCGAAAGAACGAAGCAAACAAAAAATATTGATCGTTTTTGTCTAATTCAATTGCACCGATAAAACGGTAACGAAAAAACAAAAAACAAAAAAAAACAAACGGAGAACAAAAATTTGTCGGATCGAATTATGGGCAACCGAAGTGTGGCGATAAAACGCAATGAGAAATTGCAGAAGAGGAACAAACAAACTCTCTCTGGTATAGACACGCGGACACACAAATACACAACGCGCACTAACACACGAGAGATGAAAGCAAGAAAACAAAACAAACAAACAAAAAGTAACAACAATAATCTGTCGTTTAGTACCGTACTGGCTTCCCGATCCTACGAACTTAGTTTTACCGAAACGAGAAAAAAAGAAAGAAAGAAAGAGAAAAAAAAAGAACGAAAAGTTTTAAATGTTTAATACCTTTACCATTTACATTAATAATGACGAAGATTAATGCCATACATGTTCTGTGATAAGTCAAATGTAATTACTGCAACTGTATCTCTGATTCCCATCGATTGTCGTCGAGAAACGAAAAAAAGGATAGAAAAGAAAAAAAAGAGTAAAAAAAAAACGAAAAACGTGTAACAGGAAAACGAAAACGAAGACAAAAAAAAGAAAGAAAGAAACACGAACCAATCCACCTTCTGAAGATCCCGTAGCCAGTGACGTTATTCGTTAAGACGATGATGGAACGTAAAGAGAAAATGGCGAAACTCATTGTTGACCGAACGGTCCCAAAGCCAATCCGAACATCCGAGAGCTCTTGTCGCGAAGCATGATTTTTTTTTTTTGTTCGCTCTGTACATATCTTCTATTTTGTAAGCACACCGGGGGAGGAGAAAACAAAAAAAAATCGATAAATCTCGACCACTTCCGGTCGATCGTTGTTTTTTTCGTTTTTCCTTCCGCGTTTTCGATATTCCTCGAATCGCCGATTTTGTTTGTTTTTTTTCGAGGGTGTAAAATGCGAGAGAGAAAATAAAGTATCGACGAGAATCGTCGCCAGATTTCGCGCTCGTACGTCCCCGTTTCGGACGCTTCGATTGCAACATGTGATAACGATTACAAATGAAGAAAAAAAAAACACCGCCTAGGTGAATCCCTAACGTGTGACAGCCGTTAGTATACATCGAGGAAAGTTCCGATCGATCGGTCACTGATTCCGGGATCAAAAATGACGTCGCTTGTAGATAGAATTTTTCCACCTTTTTGTACACGACCTCCTTCCGGGCCATACATAGAGCTTGATGTAGAACAAAAGTAATAATAAATAAATGAATAAATAAACGAATAACGAGTAAAGAAGAAAAAGAAAAAAAACGATGCGAAAGAATAGGAAAAGCGTTGCGGTGATGGGTCGTTCGAGTCGTCTGGCGACGATATAAAATTTGTATTTGCGTAAACCACAAGATTGAATTTGTCACACGCGACTTTGGGACCGCCGGCCAAAAAGAGCCTTCGAATTTGTTTTTTTTTTTTCGCGCCCAAAGGCTAATATATATCAAACCGAACGCGAGTTCTGCGAGATCGATTTTTTGCCGGGAGGGGAAAGGCAACGGAGGGAAGAAAAATATACGAAAAAACAAACAAACAAATAAACAAGAAAAAAAAAGAAGAAATACACAAAGGTTCGAAATAACTGCAGCAAGAATATGTGAACGCGCATGACTGGATAATTTGATAAAATAAGTACAAGACAAGTGTTACCTCATCATAAAAAGAACGAAAGAAACAAAAAATGAGAAAATAAGAGGAAGAAATTCAGTAACGTTTGTGTCAAGGGCTACCACTGCGTCGCGCGGACCGGTACACTTCCAATTGTATGTTGCATTTAAGGAGAGCAAGAGAAAGCGAGAATATGTCTCTGTTTTCTTTTTTTTTCGGTTTTTTTTTTTCTTTGGCGCAACGAAAAGCGCGCCAGGTAGTGGTAGTTGCTGGTGCGCAGTGCGCTGCTGTGCCTCGTCGTCGATAACCCAGCTCTCATCAATACAAACGTTCATGTTTTTTTTTTCCATTTAATTTTTAAGTCATTGCACCACATCAAATAAAATTACATTTTCATTACATAATATTGAAATCGAGAGACCAAACGACCAATGATTTTCACACTCTTTTTTTTTATCCCTCTTTATCGAATAGGTCTCGATGATTGTTCGACGAAATGGGAACTCGTCATTTCTTCATCGGACGTACGAGTGAAATATTCTTCCTGCGATCTTATTCGAATTTCGACTTTTTCAATATTGAACAGTGATCGCTGATATTTGATTTTTATATCTTCGAAGTATCGGAACGGTTTTTTTTTGGAGAAGAAACTGTGGAAATTAATGAGAATCCCAAACTGATGAGGTAAGTCAATCATTCAATATCGACACGAAATAGAGAAGCTAATAAACGTAATAATATTGTTATCGTTTGAACCGTTGAATGTTTTCGATGTGTCAAAAGTGCGAGCAAAACCTCGTCAAGGAAGCTTTATTGATATTGCTTCAAATACTTCACAGCTTTGGTGACTTTTAATTTTTTCGAGTACATGACAATCGGCATTTCATTATTGCATTTGAAAATACTTGTAAATTGATTTCTAATTATTTCTGATCTTCAAGATCAAGAGTTGTGATTTTACAAGGGAAAGTCATTTTTTGAGCTTTTCTGTCAATTATCAAGTGACAAGATAGGCAGTTTACCAATGCGAGCCATAAATTCGTAAAAACAGGCAAAGACGTACGGAGGAACATTAAAAAGCTCTACTGTAAGAATTTATTCGTAACTTTCATCGTCTAGTCACTGAACGACCTTCGGCAACTTCAAAATTTGTTCTCGTTGTCCCCCGTTTTTTCTTTCCATCTACCATCAGCTCTCGAACTAAGAGTCGACTTTGGTGATCACCGGGAGGAAAGAATCAACGATGCTCGTGTATGAATAGAGATATATTATCAATAAATATTCACATCTGGATCTTACGTCTCTAAGACTCATCCAAAGTTCGCGACGAGACTTGTATGATACAAGGGTGTGTTATCAACATCGGCGATCGATCCGAAAAGTCTGAGTCAATTGGTAAGAGTGATGAGAGCTTCGACCACGTCACCCTTGTGTTCCCTGAGCGTTCTCTCAGCAAGATTTCTATTAATTTCCATCTCCGTCATCTGTGATGGAAAAAACGACACGGGTAAATATCGAGCTAGCCAAGACGGGGTGCGAATAGGAAATTATGATGTTTTACGATTAAATCGACGTCTTCTTTCTTGATGGACACTTTCAGCAGTTCCTTCTCTTTAGCTTTCTTTTCTGCCGCTTCTTGGTTGCGACGGTCTCCGATTAAAGTCAACGCCTGGATAAAAAAAATAAATATTAAGGAACTGACTTTTGAATGCTACATTTATAGTTCAAGGATCTGCGGAAAATAGTCTCAAATTTCCTTGTAAGAGGCGGGATTTCGATTTGTAGTGCGGCGAACAAAAATTTATTTATTTTTTGAGGTTATGTTGATTGGAAATGGGAATTAACTGATTCGACTTGATCAAAAGGAGATCGAAATCGCATTTCGATTACGAAGGCAACAGTAATGTCGTCATTTATAAAAAATTGCAAGTTTGATGGTACTTGTAAAGCAGCGGAGGATTTTACGATAGCTGACAGACTTTGAAGGTTATGTTACGCCGGGGTCGTAATTTATGTCAGAGATTGTCGCAGGATCGTTCAAATGAGAATTCCACTGCTAAATGTCACGCAACAAGTGTACAGAGATTGTTTTTCAGTTTTTGTTTTGCTTAAATAATCACAGGTTAGGCAACGATTCAATCGAAAGTTAGATATCCACGTGCCCCAGTGAAAAGTCACTCACACTCGAGAAACCATCGGAAGACGATATTTCTTTTTCCTCGGCGTAGTCGGTGACTTTTTCCAAATCCGCTGCACCACTGTCGTATTTCGCAGCCTTTTTCTGTGATTTTTCTTGCTGCACCTCGTCGGAATCACCGTTTACATCCTCGTCCGCCATTTTTCGTTAACGCTAGAACGAACGCTGTCTGTTGTTTCGTCTGCATCCCGCGCTGCGCTTCGAACTTTTTTACCGGCGATTTTCAGAACGCGCGCGTCTTTTCAAAGAGCGTTCCAGCGTCAACGAAAATGGGAATTTCGACGACCATTTTTCAAACGTTGGAAAAGGCTATCTTTACTTACAAACGAGAGAAAAAAATGTTGCATCCAGGAAGTTGTACAAAAATACGAATTTTATTAACAGATGATCAGTTTGATCTTACAATTTTTTATCAGGACTACTAACACCAGGTTCGCGCAAAAAAGGCTCGTGCAGGGCTTTGTACAGTCGCTGGGCTTTTTGCATTCCGATTCCAGGGCACAGGGACAATGCGTTGGGTGTGGCTTTCAACAAAGCTTCGATCGTGCCATACGTAGATATCAGTGTCATCGCGTCGGTCTTGTTAACCGATCTGATGGTAGTGAGGGCATTCATTATCTGAAATGTTCAGAAACCGCGTCAAGAGAGAGCTGTTTTTACCGGTGCAAGAAAAAGACGTATAACCAACTTTTTGATGAGGATCCGCATTGGAGCGTTCCATGATCATGTCCGGTGGTTTGTTCTCGTAAATTTTGTAGGTTTCGATGATCCGTGCCGAATCCTCCGGGCTCCAGGCGAGCATCAGGGTGAGATCGGCAAGAATGCAAATACGGGTGAGATGCTTCAATGAATGATGAGGCTCCGGTGTGTCTATCTACGCGAATCGTAGAAGTTACATCCATTTTTGGAAAATCGACTTTACACATCTTTCTCAATATCCAAAATAGCGAATGTTGTTACGATAACCGTTCGCTACCTGAACGAGCAGAACTCTCAGATTGTAAGCATTTCCCAAGAGTTTCAACCGTTCGTGGATGTAGTCCGGATTGAGTTGATGATAGCGCAGGGAGAGAAACAAAGCGCACACGCTAGCACCCATAACGTAGTCAGGCACGATATCCGTAAACTCCCAGATGATGTTCCTCACGTATTTCAGAAGAGGATTTCCTTTCTACAGGAATTATGCGTTAAATTCGTAGCTGCCACATCAGGCGATGCGGCTTATCATCATCGTACCTGTTTGGGATTGACCAGCAGCCCGGAGTAGGTACTTTTGCTCTTCGATGGTCCGGCTTGATTCGTTTCCGGGGCATCTGTGCTGAAGAACTTGGAGTTCTTCAGATCGCCAAAAGCATCTGTGGAGGTTAGGATATTCAGGATCCAGAAATGTTGATGGGATTATTTCAAAGAGATACTCACCTTGAAAAGAATCGACTTTTCCTTTTTTCGCTGGCGAAACGGACCCTTCATCATCGTCAGCCATTACTGTGCTTCCTTATTATTGCCTATTAGTTTTCATTTGATACTTCGCGATCTGTAGAATGTTGAAAAGTGAGGAGGTACGACGTCACGTTCAAAACATAATAAACGAGTAAACATAACCTATCAGTTTATGTTGTGTATACAGACGAAACGTCTGGCGCGCTTGTGCGAAACTAGAGGTTTAAACATTCCAAATACAGTAGCGCGTAAATCGCTTTCAGTACGCCGCGAGCACGGCTGGCGTAAGGATCGTGTCCTGCGTTATTCGATGTATCAGGGACGACGTTGAATCCATTAAATGCGCGATAGTTGCATCAAGTGAAGCTTTTTTTTAGTTCCATTAAATATGGAGAAGATACATTTTTATACCGAATTATTTATTGACGAAGTAGAAGAAATCGACGTGAAAGGTTAATGTCCAAACTTTTTGAATTTGTATTACCTGTACCGGTACAATTCGCATGTAAAAACACTTTGTCATTATTTTTTCTTACTTTTCTCCAATTGCGGTATACGGATAAAAGTGGGATGACTGCCATTTTACATTTGTCGAGAAAAAGGACACTTAGTCACTCGACTTTGGATTTCTTTATTCTATGTAAACAATTGTGAAGGTTACACGAGTTTTGAGACATCCACGCCTAAGTGAGTTTATTTGTAGTATACAAAACTTGTTTTACCGGTAAGTTACCGACTGAGCCATTTTCAGCTCACTTTAAGAATCTTTGGCTGAATCAAATCTTTTCTTCATGTTAACCAATATTCCATTGGCTGGTCGGAGAATGATTTCACTGTATTTTTTTACAGTCGCGTGGCTTTCGACACTTCGGATGCTGAATTTTCGCAGCACTTGCGCAAGCGTTATCTTAGCCTCGAGCATCGCGTACTTTTGTCCTATGCAATTCCTCGGGCCTGCGCTGAACGGTATGAAAGCGTAGGGATTCCGATTTCTCACGTTCTCAGGAAGAAATCGATCGGGATCGAAGCGAAGTGGATCCGGCCACACGCTTGGGTCACGGTGTAGCTGATAAACTTGGATATTCAAAATGGCGCCCTTCGGGA
Source organism: Ophioninae sp. B BG-2022a (assembly GCA_030522765.1). Classification (NCBI taxonomy): domain Eukaryota; kingdom Metazoa; phylum Arthropoda; class Insecta; order Hymenoptera; family Ichneumonidae; species Ophioninae sp. B BG-2022a. The sequence goes on from JAPYZJ010001736.1 coordinate 25,468, forward strand.
CCGTGTAGTCACCTGAAAAAAGTAAGTTTATGTTTTGATAACCCTCGGTCGGTAACGAAAATAAACGAGGTGAAAACGCTCGGTCGGTAATGAATATAACACGAGCGAGTGTCCGTTTTTGACCATTTTTCCATTTTGGGGTACATTTAAAGCCTGTTGATACTCGAATAACGAATAAAAAAAATATATTGTGAGGTTATGTATCAATTTTTTCAAAAATTCCTGACTTCGTCATAGCAATACCATTAACAGAAAAATATGAAACATCCATGATCGTTTTTTATGCCCTAGTCTTATCAGCTCAATGGCAACGAGTCCGAGGTGATCGCGATAGTTACAATCCACATTTGCATAGATAAATGGCTTCACGTATGAATATTTCATTAAAAATGTACATGTATTTAGCCATTCAAGCCTAGATATTTTAATATTCAGCATATATTTGAATACTCTATATATCGCGTATTTTTACTAGCCATTTTTAACCTCAATATAGAAAAAAAAGTTACGAATAATAACAATAGGTTTTTAACCCCTCTGAGGTTTAAATAATTACCGATTTTTAAATCCTCCATGATTCTTCTGCTGAAACCTGTTGCGCTTGGATAGAGCCTCAAAACTTCCTTGATTACTCTTTCCAGGTATTTGAGGTTTGGCAATTGCTTCAAAGTCGTCTCGTCGTCCGCGTCGCCGAGTATCTCGTCGAGTTCCTCGTGCACTTTTTTCTGCACTTCCAGCTCGTTCCCGAGACAAAAGAGGGTCCAGCTGACGAGGGCTCCTGTCGTGTCGTGGCCCTAGAATCAAATATAAGTTTGTCTCGTTTCTTTCATTCGTTTTTTCTCGTACTTTATTGGAGACCATTTATGCTCCTGCTGTTAACCCAAACAAACCCAAACAAGTTCCATTTATGCTCGTACTGTTAACCCAAACAAACCCAAAAACACCCAAGAACCCAAACAAACCCAAACAAGTATCATTTATGCTGGTGCTGTTAACTGTTCTATTGAGAAAAGTCAAAAACCTTTACCGCAAACATAAAAGTGTTGACTTGGTCCATGATTTGCTTGAAAGTCAACGGATTTCCCTCTTTCTCGTTCTCGTCTAGCAGCAGATCCAAAAATGCCACCTTCTTGCGTTCGTCTGGTCCATTCGTCGTACAGAAATAAAAATCATTTAATGCGCTCTCGTGTAATCGATGCTTTTTTTGAGAATTGAGAAATGTTTATCAAATATTGAAGGAAAAAAATATATAAAAAAATAGAATTAAAGAATTAAAGATAATTGAGTGAAAAATTGACAAATGATTTAGTTAAAAAATTGTAATTCAAAATGGTAAAGAATTGAATTGCATATTAAACAGGCTTTGAAATTTTTGACGATTACAACATAAAAAAAATTATTAAATAATTCCCTCAATAATCTAATTAGCTCATCTAAAATTCTAGAGATGAACAATATGACGAGAAAATGAAAAAAAAAGTGTAGCGAAAATACTCGATCGATTTTTCACATGCTTACTGTTAACTCGATCTTCTTTGGAGTCAACTTTTGTAACATATCCGTGTTGTCGTTCCTGTTGTTTTCTCCTGATTACCTGAAAAATAAAAAAATTTTAAAAAAGTCCAAAAAATTTACGAAAATTAATGCCTCTCAGGAAGAAATATCTCGAAGTGGCAGAAACATTGGACGAACACGAGGAACAAAAATAGCGATTTTCTTACGTGACAACATTGTTCGTGGGTGGTTTTGATCGCAGAAGCGAATTCTTTGCCTATGGCTGAATTGTAAAAGAGGAAGTCCAGTGCATACCAAGGTTGGAAAAATCGGACCGTCACTCCTTCTGAAATTCTGCAAAAGACTCGTGCTCATGAAAAATGATAATGTAAAAAAAAAATCCTATATACAGCGCACGTTTTTTTTCATTCGTTATAAACAATAATGAAATTTTTCCTCAAAAAATCGAAAACAAAGTGTGAATTATTAAAAATAAAAAGAATTATTTTGTACACATTCGAGACTTCGCTCGACGATTTTTTACGAAATTGTTCATCATTTCCTCAATGAATAATATTTTTCAATAAATAAAGAAAAACTTATTTTACAATTTTAATTATAGTACTGTCTCGAAATTATGTTAATTTAATTAAAAAATTATTATAATTATTAATAGTTTTGTAATTATTTTTCAAAAGAAAAAAAATTCAAAATTGAGGGCTCTTTCGAACCTTTCACGGTAAAACGTTTCATACTTAAACAATCATTCTAATCCAGAATTAAATAACAATTTGCATCAATAATTAAATAATAATTGGACAACAATTAAAATGTATATTAAAAAAAAAATGAATAACCAGAAAGTTCGTTTGGGTTTTTTTGAAGAAAAATAAAATCGAGATTATTACTGAATAACGTATTAATTATAAAGTCCACCCACGCGTGAACTGCCCGGATGTACTCGCTCTCAACCTCCTCTTGAGCGTGAACGTTGATACCCATTGCAGTCTCTGAAATAGTTTTCGTATCCATATAGCACGCTCAATCATCTGATCGCCTTAAATACCTTCAAGGTTACGAAAATTGAATAAAATTACCGCATATTACGTCGAGTGCAGCTTTCACAGCCAACGGGAAAATATCGAAGGGCTTATCACCGTGGATCTTGATCTCGCGTTCTATGCAATCCGTAAGAATATTCGCTTTGTCGATCATCACCTCGGAAAATTGCTCGAGTATTTTGAAATGAAATGCCGGTGTTATGAGCTTGCGTGCGTGAAGCCATTCCGATCCTGAAATATTCCAGTTAATGGCAAATCAAGGTTTGAATGATTGTCATATTTTTAATTTAATTTTTTGTTTCAATTTTTAAATATTTTTTAAATTTAGTTTTTTCAGTTTTTTATTTTTTTTATTCTATTATTTTCAATTAAGTTTTTTCATTTTTTTTATTATTTTTTAAACTCTAAAACTTTTTTCAACTCTGATTCCATTTTTTTCAATAATAAATTCTTCTGGATAGGTTTCAGCTTGATTGAAAAAAGAAAATAAGGTATTACTCGATGTATATTCAAAAAATCGTCGAAATTCTTAAAATTTTTATTAATCATACTTTATTTTATTGATAGAATATTTAATGAATTATTCAAAAAAATTTTATTAGATAATTCAGTAGAAATAAAAATAGAAAAATAGTAATTTTAGTAATCATTATTATAGAATTTTATAATCAAATACAGAGGTAATTAATTGATTAATTTGGAGTAATTTATTTATGGATTATTGCCCTTGATCAACCGTAAATCTTATTTTATGGATTATTAAAACGTTATTTCGTGAATTTAAAATAATAATTTAATGTTTTTTATGTTTTATGTTGTAATTTTTCACTAAATAAATTAGTGGTTACAAAACGAATTAATGATTTTATTTTAGTCCACTTATACTTTCGATGTATATTTCTGACCTAAACAAACACGAGATCAGCCCAAACCATTATGTTATCCCAATGCCCCGATCAGAAATATGAGGTTGGAAAAGGAAACGAAACTTTCGTACCGGTTGATGTAAGAAGTCCGTTTCCCAGCCACGGTCTCATTAAATCGTACACCCTAGACTTTGTTATCTCCGTATTACTGCGCAGTATCACCTGGTCGAAATAATCTATAATTAATGACGTTTTTTCCTCAATTTTGTCACATAATAATGACGAAGAATCGATAACGTAAACAAGTGGCGATAATAACGGAGATATTGTATTTGAAAAATCGACTGACTTCGATGTGTTCCGGTTTATGGATATGAACGCTTCCACTAGTGCCCAGCCACGTTCTTACAACGCCATCCTTGTATTCGTCATTCACCGACTTGAACCAATCGAGACGATCTGATGATGAAACATATTAGTTTTTTTTTCTTATCGAACGCCCATCCGTTATTATTCTTTTTGCGTCGACCTCGATTCTCACTCGCGCAATTATCCAAGATAATCTAATGCGCGCCTGGATTTCATTTTGCAATACATTGGTGCAATAGATTTTTATTGTTTTTTCATTTTTTAAATTTCTCCAGGACCTGGAGTTGTCTAGATAAAATCTGGACAAAATTCCAGGACCTGGAGTTGTCGAGATAAAAGCTGGACAAAAATCCAGTACCTGAAAAGGTCGAGACAAAAAACTGGACAAAACTCCAGGACCTGGAGTTGTCTAGATAAAATCTGGACGATACTCCAGGACTTGAAAAGGTCGAGAAAAAACTGGACAAAACTCCAGGATCTGGCGTTGTTGAGATTAAAGCTGGACAAAAATCCGGGACCTGAAAAAGTCGAGAAAAAAACTGGACAAAATTCCAGGATCTGGAGTTGTCGAGATCAAAAACCTGGACAAAACTCCAGGACCTGGAGTTGTCTAGATAAAATCTGGACGAAACTCCAGGACTTGAAACGGTCGAGAAAAAAACTGGACAAAACTCCAGGATCTGGAGTTGTCGAGATCAAAAGCTGGACAAAAATCCAGGACCTGAAAAAGTCGAGACAAAAAACTGGAGAAAATTCCAGGACCTGGAGTTGTCGAGATAAAAAGCTGGACAAAAATCCAGGACCTGGAGTTGTCCGGAAATAAAAACTGGAAAAAGACTGGAAACGACTGGACTTTCTGAGACAAGCTGTGAAATCTTGGAAAAGTCCAGGACCGAAAATTTTCCATATAAAACCTGGACTGAACTCCACGATTTGCAATTGACGATATAAAAATGTCTGAAAAAAGTTTCAGGACATTCCAAGTCTTCAAAAAAGCACGAATTCCTAAACAACGAAATCCAACCCCGAATCGTTATACTTGCCATGTTTGGGGATGGTCATTAATTTACAGACCAAGCCGAGGTGTGGGATCGCGAAGGTCGGACCTGGGATTTTTTCCAGCTTTCTGCGAAACTGGTAAAACCGGTAGAACTTTTTTCCCACCGTAAGAAGTACAAGGCCGATTATGGAAGCGATGAGGAACACGTAGGTCTCCATCGTTGATGATAATTCCTCGTTGTATACTTATTTCCTGAATTCTTCGATGTTGCTCAATCCGTGAAGAAAAAGCACCACTTTATTACCCCCTTAATTCGTTCACTACACCAGTTTCCACAAACTCAACAAAAAAAAAAGGGAAAAAAGTCACTGCGAATATTTATGAAAATCGTTGGGAAAAGAATTTCATATGAACTTGAATCAAATGATGGACATAGCCACCCTATTGGCTCAGTGAAGAAAAGATCTTTGGAAAACTGCTCGGCTGATGACCTCACGGTACGATCTCTAACGACCGACTGTGCGAAGGAACAGGCACGGTTATTTCAACGCGGACTAGCCTTGCGAAGCATTCTTCACGTAGCGTATCAAAGTGCGTTTTATTTTCTTCTACTCTAATCGACATGCATCAACAATACAAGCCTGATTTAATGCAGAGTCACTCCAGCGAATAACTCATACTTATTAATGCACTTTGCAGACAAATAACATATTTAATTGCACAATCTGTTGCCCCTGAAAAGTTGAGGTGCCTCGTATGTTGGGTCGTGTCTTCATTTTTCAGCATGGCAATGCACAGAAATGACACCCCAGTGCTTGTTCAGAACTGGAGATTTTGCGATCATGAATATGTCCATCATTAGTGGGACGGGGTGAGTTGTTAAAAAGCGTACGTTCAGAATTTTATGGAAATTTGTTCTATTCAATGAAATGGCATTTCAGTCAATGAAAAGGCATTTCATTCAATGAAATTGCATTTCAGTCATTGAAAAGGCATTTCATTCAATGAAATGGCATTCCAGTCAATGAAATGGCATCTCAGTCAATGAAATGGTAATTCAGTCAATGAAATGGCATTTCAGTCAATGAAATGGCATTTCAGTCAATGAAATGGCATTTCAGTCAATGAAATGGCATTTCAGTCAATGAAATGGCAGCATTCCAGTCAATGAAAAGGCATTTCAGTCAATGATATGGCATTTCAGTCAATGAAAAGGAATTTCATTCAATGCAATGGAATTTCAGTCAATGAAACGTCATTCCATTGAACGGAATGTTATTTTATCGACTGAAATATTATTATATAGAATTCCATTCCAGTCAATGAAATGGCATTTCAGTCAATGAAAAGGCATTTAATTCAATGAAAAAGCATTTAATTTAATGAAATAGCATTTCAGTCAATGAAATAGCATTTCAGTCAATGAAATCGCATTTCAGTCAATGAAAAGGCATTTAATTCAGTGAAATGGCATTTCATTCAATGAAAAGGAATTTCATTCAATGAAACGTCATTCCATTGAACGGAATGTTATTTTATCGACTGAAATGTTATTATATAGAATTTATGAAATGTTATTTAATTGACTAAAATATTATTTCAGTCAATTTATTATACGTTATTTCATTGAATTAACATTTTTCATTTCTCGAATCCTATGAAATACTATTTCATTTTCAGAATTGTATGAAATAACATTTCGTGTCTTGCATGAAATGGCATTTCATGAATTCAACGAAACAGCGATAGTACAAAATATAAACTTTACTTAAATACTCGAACCCAAACGAATGAACAACGAATGAACGTCTGAACTGTAGATATACGTGTTACAATACATTTCGAATAGCCAGCTTCTCGAAGTCTCGTCTCCTACTGCTACGTAATGCGTATTAGTTTTCTTGGGCCCCAGTGCACACAGTGTATGACTGTGATTATCATGAATGACTCGGTGCTTTTTCGTACGCAAACATTGATTTCGTATGTACGTATGTTTCCAGTTGCGTTTATCATCGTGAGATAATACAACGGAGGTGTGATTACCAGCAATTAATGATGAATTTGCAAGCCAAGCCCGAAGAAACATTTGAATGCAATTCCCCGAGATAATTGTAGCCTTATTAGCTGGAATATGAAATTGATTTTTTCTGAAATTTTAGTTTGCGTAACTACAATAAAAAAAAAATAAAAAAAATATATATGTATATATTTATGCTAAGTCATTTCACTCGTGATAACATATGACCCGAATAAATAAAGAGAAGCTTTATCAGGAATAGACATTTAGGTTAGGAAGTTCAATGACCGTTTGCACAGTTTATGGTGGTGATAAAAAAAAAAAACAATTTTATTCAATGAGATTACAGAAACCAGTTTAACATTCAATTATGCTGAGTCATCTTCTCTTCATGTGAACGTTAACACCATGGACTGGTCGGAGTATAATATCACTGTACTTCTTGATAGTCTCATGAGTGTCGACGCTCTTAACGATGAAATTTCTCAAAACCTGAGCGAGGACGATTTTCGCCTCGAGGATTGCGAATTTCTGTCCGATGCAATTTCTCGGTCCTGCGCTGAAAGGTACGTACGCGTAGGGATGTCGAACTTTCGAGTTTTCCGGAAGAAATCGATCTGGATCGAAACGCAGAGGATCCGGCCATATCGAGGGATCGCGGTGCAAAACGTATATTTCGACAGTGACGATAGCTCCCTTGGGAATTACGCGGTCACCTGAAAGTTTGAGGTTCGTAATTTCAGAGCTTTCTTATTTATTTTAAATTGGATTTTTTTTTGAGACTTTTGATTGAGGGGGATCAAGTAGTTTTTATTGAAATGAAAAGGGATATTAGTTTAAGAGTCGAGTAAAGATTGAATTTTTTTTTACCGATTTGAATATCGTCCGTGAGATCTCTGCTGATCGATGTAGCGCTCGGATAAAGCCGGAGAGCTTCCTTGATAACTCTCTCGAGATACTTGAGGTTGGACAACAGCTTCGGAGTAGTCTGATCGTCCGCGTCACCGAGAACTTCGTCGAGTTCTTGGTGGACTTTCGTTTGAACGTCGAGCTCGTTGCCGAGGCAGAACAGAGTCCAAGCGATCAGGGCACCGGTCGTATCGTGGCCCTGACCATTATTCGTAACATCAGTTGACATTTTAAACGGGGCTTGACGAATATTCCATCTGATA
>JAPYZJ010001737.1:0-37109 GCA_030522765.1 Ophioninae sp. B BG-2022a
GAAGAGATTGAGCACAGAGTGGAGTGCCAAATCCTAAAGGAAAAAAAGTTATCGATGATTGAGTGAAAAAACGTTTTTTGCCCTAAAATCCAAAAAAATGTTGGATTTTTAATATTTTTTGTAAATAGTCTATTTTGATGTAATTTGATCCCTCGAGCACGAATCTACCATTAATTTCCCCCAAAACCCAAAATTTTCATTAAAAATCGTAAAATCTTGTTCTTAGAAGTTTTTTACGATTTTTTAATGAAAATTTTGGGTTTGATAGCAAGATTTTATACAAGATATTTTATTAGCAAAAAAAAAGTGTCCACCCTCTGCGTTCGAAATTTCTGGAGGGTACAATTCCAGGGAAGGTAATCCTAGGTCACGTGAAAAGAATGTCTGATATGAAGAACGAAGTAAAATTCATTGGAGGATCCAGGGAGTCGTCGAGGAGAAAGGGCTATTGAAAGGAGTGCGAAAAAGGGTTGGGGGCTTTCGCTCGTGTGTTCGAGAGTGTTTCGAACAAGGGTAGGTTTTGCTTGATCGGGGTGTGTTAATGAAAAATCGCAACGGGCCCTGCGTTTGTACAAGCCGAGGGAAAAGGAGAGATGAAACAGATGGAACGAATACGAGGATGGATTTGTACACACAAACATACACAAAACAAGATGAAGAGAGTTCCACTACTAGACAGTGAGAAAGAAAAAAAAAACCAACTAGCGTGGTACTTTCTCTTCTCCCGCTGAGTTTTGGATTGCTTCCTCTACGGTTTTCTCCAGCGTTTCGCTAACTTCGTAGTTAGGTATACGTTGGTTTATACAGAGAGGTGGATTTTCCGTGATTCCATTGCTCGAAACGCGAGCGAGAGAGAAAGGGCAAAAAGCAAAAGGGCGAAGGGCTCCGACGAACCAAATGCGTAGAGAAAGTGCGAGAAACAGAGAAAGATAGATAGGTAGACGTTTTTTTTGTGCCTTAGCACGCTTTAAGGCAAAAATATAAACAATAATAATATTAAAGAAATATCCGAAGGTAAACAAAATATAATAACGAAATAATTCAATACTTATTTTCGCACGAAATAAGATAATAATAATATTAATAATAATAATGAAATAATATATAGTAATATATAATATATAATAAAATAATAAAAATAGTAATATTAATAAGCGAGAGAGAAAAAGGATGAGAGAGAAAGAAAAACAGAGATGATGATAGATGATAGATTTTATTATGCCTTTTTATTATAAAAAATTATTATATATTTTATTATAAAAAAACTTTCGGGTAATTTAAGATAGAACAAAAAAATTCACAATATAAAGATGTAAAGTTTAACAATATAGTAACTAAATAATAATATAACAGGAGTACCAAGAAACGAAAAATATTCGAAAAACATTTATTCCCAGCACAAAAATTGACTGAAGATGAACTTACTCATAATTTGAAAATAAACTAAAAACTAAGAGAGAAAGAGAAAAAGGGCAGAAAGCACAAGGGCGAAGGGCCGCGCCGAATCCCATTGTCAACACGGCGCTCAAAAAATGGAGAAAAATTCAGAGACGAGGAGAAGGGTAAAGGGCAAGAGAAAAGGAGAAAGGGCTAGAAAAAGGGCGAAAAGCACAAGGGCTCCACCAAATCACACTCACGATGCTCAAAAAAGAGAGAAAAATTCAGAGACGAGGAGAGGGGCAAAGGGCAAGAGAAATGGAGAAAGGGCTAGAAAAAGGGCGAAAAGCACAAGGGCGAAGGGCTCCACAAAATCACACTCACAATGCTCAAAAAAAAAAATTCAGTGACCAGGAGAGGGGCAAAGGAAAAAGAAAAGGGAGAAAGGGCTAGAAAAAGGGCTAAAAGCACAAGGGCGAAGGGCTCCGCCAAATCGCGAGTTTCCGTCTGGATTCACGCTGCGATGTCATATTACAACACCCCGTCGTGCCGTACCTACTGTGCGCGACTGTACACGCGCCGCAGGACCAAAATCGACCTTCCGTTGCGAAAGAACGCGAAAGGGATAAAAGAAGGGAAAGAAGAAGGGAGGGAAAGCTCGAAAGCTCTGTGGGTCTATTCTCGCTCGTACTGTATCGCATTCTACAGCTGTGCATGCTGTTGCTGATTCCGCAATATTCCCTCTCTCTCGCTTTCCGTTTCTGAAGGGTTGGTGGTGAAAAGGGCGGGGGGGGGGGGCGAAAGCTCCACACCTCCTTGGTCCTTTTGTGCTTTGGAGGAAAAAGCTGGGCGCGCGTAGTATGATTTCGATCTCTCTCGACCTCGCTTTCCCCCCAGCCCCCCCTCTCGCCCTTTGCTTTCATCTTCTCACCGGAGCTTGGACGAGGTCGAGGAGAGCTTTTCTATTTCTCGATCCCCGGGTGCAATCCCTTTCGGATTCTGACTTTTATCTCGCCGCTGGCTCGTACTTGCTTTCTCGATCTATCAGTCTTTGTTTGGCTCTGTGTTTTCACCCCGCTCCGGGGGAAACGTTTAAGGGTCGAGCTTTATTGTGCTTTTTTTTTTAATGAGCTTTTGTGGGGTTGCAAGCTTTTGATATTTGATTCAGGGTTATGGACATTCTTGTGGTTTCATTGGAGATCTCAGGGTCGTGTGCTTTTTTCGAGAGCTTTTTTGCATCGGAGCTTTTCCGTTGTTTAAATTTTTGTTTGGCATCCACCTTTTCGTGGATGCTTTTTTTCGCTATTTGATTTTGGGCAATGGGCATTCTTTTCGATCCAGAGACTGAGCTTTTTCCGAGAGCTTTTTTTGCATTCGAGCTTTTCCAGTCATCAAATTCCTATTTGAATCCGATTTCTTTTCCCTTTTCACTCCCAAGCATATATTCCACTTTTCTTTCACCACAGCTTTTTCCGATTTTCTCCCGAGTCTTGAGCTTTTCGTTCCTTTTTCTTTTTCAAAACAACCAACCCCCACAAAGAACCATTACCAAAAAAAAAAAAAATACCATTCCAACCGCCATCAGTAAACCAGGCCAATTCGAGACCTTGACGAAGCCTAAAAATAGAGGTCACCTTGCGATTGTCCACTAATGTCACCCTCCTGCAAGCTCGACCCAAACTTTGTCCGAACGAGACAACGAGCTTTACGGGTGAAAAGATGAACGAGATATAGTCCCGTCTGGGACGGATGAAGGAACGGAGATGGCTTTGGACTTTCCCCCACCCCCCACTGCCGCAAGCTTTTCCACCCCATATCGAACCCCACCGGGGGGGGGGGGGGGGGGGGGGGGGCCAACCGGGGGGGGGGGGGGGGGGGGGGGGGGAAGGTAATGGAGCCTGGGGAAATACCGGGTAGCCTCGACGGTGAGATAAATCAGTGCTCGTGTGCATGTGTGATTCCGAGCTTGCGGAGTTATGGGCGGGACGGAAGTAGGGCCCCCCATGATCTACGGTCGCAACGCCGTTTCCGACCAAAAATCCATTATATATTACGAACCGTGTATAACAAGACGAGACGATTCGAACTGGAGACTGGGTTGTCGGGGGGGGGGGGGGGTTGAACGAATCTGCTGGGTTTGGGTTAGGGGGAAGGGACATCGGACATCCTCGCGCATATTGAACATTTCGGAACATCCGCGGAACTATGTACGATCCCTGAATTCGGGAATGACATTGCGCCTCCTGACCGAAACATTTCGCGTGTCTCGACCAAATTTAATTATAACGCCGATTAGAATCAGTGGATTTTGATGGGGTTGGATGAAGGGGGGGGGGTCAGTGCGTTGAACCGTCAGAGAGAATTATTGTAGGCCCGGGAGGAAATGTTTATCCGGATAGGCTGATTTGGTGTGGTTTGTAGTAGGATTGTTTATTATTGATTTTTGGTGGAAAAGCTTGAAATGGAAAAAGCTTGGGGCGGGGGCATGGGTTTCTGATGCAGCCGTGATGGAAATCGTGATTGTTTGGGTTTAGGGTTTAAAGGAGGAGAGTAGAGATGATGATGGAGTTCTTTTGGGCTTAGGCAGTTTGTACAATAATTTATTGCTTCGTTGTTTATCAAGATTTCTTGTTGAAAAAAATGGGTAATCTGGCTGAGGTTGTGTATGAACTGTGTGTAAAATTCTAACTTCGTTGGTCGAGGATAACGGTCGGAAAAAAATTGAAGTCTCGTTGGGCCCCAATCGGCGTTTTTTCAAATAACGATAAACCGGTTGTTTATCAACATTTTTCGAAGAAAAAAAATCTCAACCTAGTTAAGACTATGTATTAATCGTACATAAAATTCTGAGTTAATCAATCCAGTATAACCGTCGCAAAAAAATAAATTGTAAATCCGATCCGTCAGGGCCCTAACGGCACTGTCTTCAAATACCCATAGCCCCGTTATTTGCCAACCATTTCCATCGAAAAAAAATACCAATCTAGGCAACACCGTGTATCAACCGTGTATAAAATTTCAACTTCGTCATTCCAATACTCCGTTCAAAAAAAAAAATAAACAAATAAATAAACGAACAAAAATCGATCTATTTTTTCGATTTTCAAGCTCGTTTCGTCAAATCTAATAAACAGGCCTGGCAATTCACTTTGCTGGAAACATACGCGATTGATAAGCAAAAATTCCACCTTCAACCCCCCTACCCCTGGCATTTTATTTACCCCTTTTCAGGCAACTTTTAGCGGTCTTGGACTCCGGAAACGAGTACGGTTAGGAGGCGCGGAAAAGTTCGTTGCAATCCAATAAAATTTTGTCGGATAAATTCGTTGGTCGAGCCCGGGCGTTGCATCGTCACGAGTTAAGGGTGCAAATTGAGTCTGGCGCTCTCTCGGATTAACTGGCTTTCGCACGTCACTAAATACTGTTTATAGTACTACGGAGTTAACCGCAACTCTCGGAATTTCGGCAGCAGCTCGTCCGGCCCCGGTACGAATTGTCTATGTGGGCGCATGTGCGCATGCGCGAAGAAGAAAAACAGCAAAATTGCGACGAGTAAACCGGAAATGGCAAAAGGGTGACCAGGGGTGGTTTTTGGAAAGGAGAAAGGGGGGAGGGGGAGTTTCGGAAAATTAGGGAAAACAACGGCTTCGACTCTCGCGCTCTCAGCTTCCATTCCTCTTGGACTCCCCGAGTTCGTCCGTGTCTAATTCGTAAATTTTCACTGCGCGTGTACGCGTCTGCACTTGGCCATTTCCTAGCGGGCACGCGTAGGCAAAATTCGTGTCACCGCTAATCGGATCATTCTGTTATACCTTCACTCTCATTTCCTATTCTCTTTACTCATGTTTAGCCCGGTTCTTACGCGGCTTGGAAATTACGAAAATGGAAAAACAACAAAAATTTGGTGAGGTAAGGCATGAAAAATGGGAAAGGGGTTGAATACTTGTTTTAGCATTTTTATTTATTGCTCTGTATGGATGGATATATATTGAAGGTATTATTAGAATCCGAAGCGAAATTTTAATAATTGTTTAATAAAAATTATTTAATAAAATGAAATCGTCTTAATTTTTTTAACCGTCTGAACCGTCGATTTATTTATTTGGATTTATTTATTGGGAATATAAATTTATTTATTTGGAATATAAATTTATTTATTGGGAAAATAAATTTATTTATTTGGAATATAAATTTATTTATTTGAAATATAAATGTATTTATTGGAAATATAAATTTATTTTTTTGGAATATAAATTTATTTATTTGAAAAACAAACATTATATATTTGAGAACCAATTTCTTTATTTTGAAAACAAACTTACTGTTCTTGAACAAAAATATTTTCCTGGAAATCAATTGTAGTTATTTAAAAAAAAATTATTTATTAAAAAAAATGGATTTATTTAAGAAATAAATTCATTTTTAAATAATAATTTTTTCAACTTCACAATTTTCAGAGATTTAATCATTGTTAAAATGGTATAAACTTTTTCGAATTATTTTTCGATAAATAATAGTAGCAGCAACTCGAAGGTGCAACCGCTTGAAATTTTTCGAACCGTCTGAACCTTCGTCGGATTTGCGAGAGGACGTGGATATCTGGTTCCCCTTTTTGCAGGGCGGTTATCCGCACACCCGCTAGACGATAAGAGGAGAACTTGGATAAAAAGGTTTAATAGCCGTCGATGCTGCATCGACGGATGCGAGCGGCGAGAGATGGTAGAAGGGGGGGGGGGATCTGGCCTCGCGAGCGATTTCTCGATCATCAATCCAGGAAAAACAAAACGTTGCCACGATTTTTCTCCAAGTTTTTTCGGGGCCTTTTCTCGGGTGGGGACGATTGCGATGCGGATGAGAAACGACAGGATGGACGCGTCTCGTCGAACGTCCACGAATTCATTTTTTTTTTTACCTTCTGCCTCGCTACCAAAGAAAAGCATTAAGGGGGTAAGCCGTTCTAAGTGATCTTGGCACCGAGAAAAAGTTTTATTCACTCGCTCTTTCGAGACTGATGGATGCAACCGAAGGGCTGGACTTGGGACCTTTTTTGACATTTTTTTTTATTCCGGTTGCAAAGAATACAAAAAAAAATAGCTTTTCGAATATTAATTCTAGCAATTTACTGGATTTTTTGACGTTTGGATTTGCAAAGGATTATTTTTGAGTTGGGCTCGTTTTCCCTGAATTTTTTATTCACTTGGTTAATTTATACAATTTTTGTCAATTGAAAAGAAAAAATTTGGTTTCGATTCTTACGTCAGGATTTTTAGGTTCAAGTTTTGTTGGGGTTTCATTTTTTATTTCGGGTTTTTTTATTTGGATTTTTTATTTTGGGATTTATGGTTTAGATTTCATGATTTGGGTTTTGAGGTTAAAATTTTTGATTATTTTTTTAGAAAATAAATCAATTTTGTAATTTTTTATTTATTTATTTATAATGAAATAAAACCGTATTTATACTTGAATATTTCAATATAAAAATAATTTTTTGTTCAAATATAAACGGTATAAGTTAAAACCAAATAAAAAAAAATCATAAACAAACTTGAAATAACCGAAGAAGTAACAATCCCCAAAGGACAAATCCGCGAAAAAAAACCGAGTTCCTTATCCGAACCCACCCATTCACCAGACCCGAATCAATTTCGAAATAATTTCAAATCTATTTCCCTCGAATGAGACCCGTCAAGAGAAGCGAGGAAAATGAGTCGAAGTGGAAAAAATAAAAAAAAAAGGGGGAAAAAAAAATAAAATAAAAAATTGACGAAAGGTGTTTCACACTCGAATCGAGGCTCCAATCTCTTCCGTTTCTTGTCACGGTTTTCCGGACTTTGCCACGTACCACTCTAAATTAAATCAAGAATATCAGACACGTTTTATTTAATCAGTGGAAATGTCGTTGAAATTTCCCCCCCCCCCTCCCCCTCCTCCTCTTTCGCCTCCCCCTTCTTTCTCACTCTGTCTCTCTCTTTCTATCGTTTACCAACCTAGCAGATCGCGAACAATTTCCGAGGCAATATGGTTGGAGGGGGGGGGGGATGAAGGTTGGTTCGTACTCGACAGTTTTCATCTAAACCCATACCACGATCGATCGACGTTAATCGCGACTAAAATTACTGTCGCTCTCGGGCGAGAGGTTCCCCAAGACGCGGTGAATTTCCAAGCTCTGACGTACCATAAAATTGGCGGAAACGAGCAGACGACGAGACGGTGAAGAAAAGAAGAAAAAGAGGTCGGAGGAGAGGAGGGAAGTTACATTCGCAAGTTTTTAAAACGTCTTCGAGACAAATCTCGTTTCTCCATTTATTTTTTTTAAATCGAATCAGCATCGTTTTATCGCGACTGAATTATCTCTATCTCACTTTAGGCTCTGAGTCGTGAAATAAAATTCTTTGCAAATTACGAAAATATATATATATATATATATATATATGTAGCTTTGGAACAATCATCGAGATTTCTGATTATTCTTTTTTGCCCTTTTTGCAAACTTTGGTAAGCTTCAATTACTGATAAGCCCGCTCGGTGAAAAATCAGGGTTATCGTGAAAATTAGTTTTATTATTTTCAGCTGATGTCAATTTTTTTGACAGTTGAAAAAATTTTGAGGATTGGTTGGAAATCATCGTATTTTTAGTGTTCTGAGAGAATTCGTAAAAGAATTTTTGGCGACTGGTAATGAATTTTGAGATATTCAGGTTTGAAAGTTATTTGGTCTGCTGCTTTTTTAATATTCCAAACAGAATCAAATAAGCCGAAACGAAATGAAATAAACTGAAGCAAACCCAAACGGACTGGAGTAAACTCAAACAAACCCAAACAGACCGAAACGAACTCAAATGAACCCAAACAAATTCTAATAAAGCCAAACAAACCCAAATTAATTCAAACAAACCCAAACGTGTCAAAACGAGTGTTGGTTGAGTCCTAGAATTTTTGGAAACTCGGTTGATTTTGGTCTCTTTGAAGACCGCGTCCAAAATAATTCCGAAGCTCGTGAAAAATATTTGAAAAAAAAAAAATATATATATATAATAAAATGACATTAAATTAAAAAATACAATTTCAAAAATTAAAAATTAAAAAATATAAGAAAAATAACAATAAGTAAAATAAATAATACTAAAAAATAATACTAAAAAATAATAATAATTAAAATAATCGTTTCAAGCTCGTAGAAAAAGAAAAAAAAACAGATAAAATCGTCGAGAGGATTTTCATCAACGCGGCGATTCGCATTAGCGATATATTTGTAAGGGCGCGCATTGAATTTCTTTCGAGAGGCAACTTTCGCGAAGGGCGACCCTTAAGGGGCATTACGGCGAATATTATTAGGCTTGGAGAGCGAGGTCTTTCAGTGCGTCACGTTATAATTAGAGGAAAAAAGAGCAGGAAAAGATAGATAGATAGAGAGAGAGAGAGAGAGAGCGATTTTAATAGGAATAAAAAAAAAAGAACGTAGAATGAGCACGAAGACAGGAAAACAAAACTGGCAAGGGCCTCGCTCTTTGAACTTTGATAAGACTCGAGAGATGGAGAGATCGCCGGAACGGTATCATGCGCCAGTATTTCTCTTATAGAACGCGCAAAAGATTCTTATCTCCGGATTTAATATTAAACGGATTCCTTTTGATATCGCCCCGAGACGACGCTGAAGGGAAATCTTTTTTCCTCCCTTTCCCTGGCCCCCTTCCTCTCGCCCTTTTTTTTGTCCTCATCGGGTTTCCCCACTCGAGTTTTCTCATCGGGACGCGTCGAGATTACGAGAAGAACGGGCAAGACATTTCTGTAATATACCTCGCGGGAATGTGCCACGAAATCGCGTTCCTGACTGAAGGGAGAAAGGGAGGGTTTTTGGGAGGGGGAAGGGATGTCTTGGAGGATTTCCTTTGATGAAGTGAGAATGAGATCTTCGCGCAGGGCACGATAGCTAATCGCGTATAAACGCTCCAGTCTGTATAATCGTCCCTTGGAGACCCTTCGTTGAGACAAGAGTACAGGGGACAAAAATACTTCCCCCCCACTACCTTAATTTTAGGGCTCGAAAACACTCTGGACTTTAATCAATCGCATTCCACGATTCAATAAAAAAAAATTGGGAAAAAAATCGTGGAGGGAGTTTTTGTAAAGATTTAAAAAAATTTTGTTTGGGTTTGTTTGGGTTTGATATTGAGGGTACGAATACTCTGGAATTTTATTAATCGCATTCCACGTTTCGAATTAAAAAATTGGGGAAAAAATCGTGGAGGAAGTTTTTGTAAAGATTTTTAAAAATTTTGTTTGGGTTTGTTTGGGTTTGACATCGAGGGTTCGAATACTCTGGAATTTTATTAATCGCATTCCACATTTCGAATTAAAAAATTGGGGAAAAAATAGTGGAAGGAGTTTTTGTAAAGAATTTCGAAAATTTTGTTTGGGTTCGTTTGGGTTTGACATCGAGGGTTCGAATACTCTGGAATTTCATTAATCGCATTCCACGTTTCGAATTAAAAAATTTGGAAAAGAAATCGTGGAGGGAGTTTTTAAAAAGATTTTGGAAAATTTTGTTTGGGTTTGTTTTGGTTGGACATCGAGGGATTTTTGGTCGATATTGGTTGTTTTTGTTTTTTGGAAGTCGTTTGAGTGACGAAACAACTGGGTTTTGGATAGGCTTGGTTATTGAAATTAGCCTTGGTGATGGGCGGTAGGAGGCACTTTGTTTAAATAATTTTAATTACGTTGTTTATGGGGATTTTTTAATGGGAGAAAAACGTAGGCTTAATGGAAGTACGTCTGAAACATGGGTAAAATTTCAACCTCGTCGGCCTGATACTTCGGTCGGGGAAAAATATTGAAAATCGGTCTGTACTTTTGGGGACGAAAAGGGGTACTTTCTTTAAATAATAATAACTTTTGTGTTTATCGAAATTTTCCTTTGAAAAAAAATCTCAACTCTCACAAGAATATTTACAACTCGCGGATAAAATCCCAACCTCAGCATACTCATATTAGGATCAGGAAAAAATATTGCATATCGACATATCCTGGACCCCAATAGGCACTTTATTTAAATAACAATAACTCGAAAGTTTATCAACATTTTCGGCTGAAAAAAAAACCTCACCTCGATAAAATGATAAACTAACTTCGTGTAAATTTCCAGCTCCATAGTACTCATATTCTTATAGAAAAAAAAAATTTTTTCTACTTCAGGGTATGCAGACTCGATGACTTTTTTTACTTTTTTCAAGTGCCTAGTTTTTCTGTCGATCTTTTTTCTCGAATATTAAGATATTCGAAAATTTAGAAAACCCTAAATCACAGAATGATCCCCCCCCCTCCCGGAAAAATTGCACAAGCAAGATACGTTATCAAATTTCAATTTTTTCCGACACTGAAAAAAAGCAATATTCGAAAACGGTTGCAGGAAAGTATCTTTTATCCAGGCAGTGTGAGCCCGACGACCCGGTGGATCAAATCGTCGCCGGAATGTGGCAGGAAACCCATGCAAGCGCGAATTACCCACCGGAGACGAAGGAGCGATAAAAAGGGTACCAAATCCATCCCCGTTCAAGATTGTAAAACGGGAGCGTTAAAATATCCTCTCTGGGGATATAAACAACGAAATTGCGTTTCGAAGCCACGAAATTTCCGTATATCCGTTGAGAAGTGATACCCCGTGCCGTTTTTGGCATACCAACGTAATACTCGACTTCGATCGTTAAACTCCGAAATAATCTCTGAGATTTATTATAAAAAAAAAAAAAATAAAAAAAATATAAAAAAAAAACTTTAGACGACAAATTTCTCAGCTATATATTTTCGTTACCCGATCGTAATTCATGCCAGAGCTAATTGCAGCCCCAGCCCCTCCTCGCGAGCCATTTAAATACTTTCTCAGAGTGCCGGATAACTCCGCCAGGCAAAACGCGAAAGATTGGTCCAAAAAAAAAGAAACTTTAAAAAATGGTGGAAAATTAACGAAATTTTTCATCGTGAAAAAGGCAGCCATGTTTTTTTCTTTCCTTCCCTCTCCAAACCCCCTTCCCCCCTACTACTCTTCTTACTCATTTTTTTTCTGCGCTTTCGCCGGTGAATTTTCGCGGTTGTGCCCGTGTAATCATTATCATGATCGCGTGAGAGACCTTCATTTGTATATCCTCTCTTTCCAGGGCTCGGTACAAAGTTGAAACGAGCGTTATTTATCATCGTCAAAAGGTCTTTCCACCTTGAGTCGTTCCACACCTCGGCTACGAGGTTCGCTCAATTTAAGGGGTGAGAAAGCAAAGGGGATGAAAAAGGGGGGGGGGTGGGAATGGAGGGGGTGGTTTCGCTCTCTCCGATATAATATATCGATCGCATTACTCGGGGGTGAACATCGAGGAAAGCTTTTCTGCGTGTACGTATACACCTAGACGTACTTATCGATACAACCAGCCACCCCCCCTCCAGCCCCTTTTCCTTTGCCAACCCGAGTTCTTGCCAGTCTTGCAGACTTATTATACAATTTTTTTTTCTTTTTTTTTTTCTTTTTTTTTTTTTTTTTTTTTTTTTTTTTTTTTTTTTGTTTTTTGAAACCCTAGTCTGGGGTATAGGGAGAAAAAATGATGGAGAAAAAAAACTATACGAAATCCATCTTGGGGATGGTTTAGGAGACGGTATTGAAAAATGATGTGGAATCGGTGTTGGGTGCCAGGACAATGGTGTTTGTATTTATTGTGGGGGTAGAGAAGGCCTCGATTTCATCTGGGAAGCACTTTGGTGAAAATGGACTATGGTTGAACTCTTTGTGTTGGAGCAAGGACTATTCCAGTTTTTGGTTAGGATTAGGTAACTCAGGACCAATTTAGCTGCGCCAATGAAATTTCATTCGCCCAAAACGAATTTTCCAAATAGTCCTCGTTCATTTCTGGACATATTTTTCTGAAGGAATAATCTATAGTATTATAAATCAATGTAAATGTAAATATTTAAATATTTACGTGTTGATTATAATATTGAAACTTAAATCTTATAAATGAAATATGTAATTTTTATTTATAATTGACTTTTAAGTATTCAAATATTAAAATCTAAATTATTATGTTAATTCAACCCAAACAAACGTAAATATAAATATTTCAATATTAATAATTTAATAATTCACATTTATTAAATTGAATTATTTATTTTATTTTATTTATTTCATTAAATTGTGTTTATATTATTACATTTTATTTACACATTAATTCTAATGAATTAATATCGACCATATTTTTAGATACAACGATTATGCAATAGAAAATTGATCAAAAATGTGTTATATCATTTACTGATATTTTAATTTTGATATAAAATTCATTAAATATTTTTTTATTACGACAAAAATAATTTGAAATAGTTTTAGAATCTTTTCTACAGTTTGGAGCAGTAAACCCGTCAGATGACGAATTCTGGAACACTTAGTCTTCCTTATAAACATTTGGGGTACACCCAGACTAGCGTACTCAAAGTTCTGTACACGTTAATCATACGAGAAGCAATTAGACGCGGAAATGTTGCAATAAAAATAACCGTGGGCGAATAGACGTTCGAGCGTTAGACCAGGTTGAGTCTTTTGATCCTTCTCGGCTTCCGTGATAAGGCTCGGGTAAAACTTCTTACAAGAAGGTCGAGGAGCTGAGAGGAGCGTCACGGATAAAACTGGAGTTCACGAGAGAACGATGTTGGCATTGGCGTAGTCCAGGGGCAAAAGTACTCCTTCCCCCATGCCCAGAAAAAAATCGATCCGAAATAATTAAATTTAATTAATCGATTAAATTAATTTAAATTTCATTAAACCAAGCACAAAAATATAATTTCATAAAATTGGAAATAATTCCCTTAGATTTTGGTATTACTGGATGGATATTAAAAAATCGCCAAAATTTTGGACAATTTGAGTGAATTTCTTGAGAAAGTTTTTTATCGAACAAAACAGAAATTATTTTGGATTTTTCTACTAAATGATTTAGTAGTTACAATAATCAATCATAATCGTAAGAATCAAGAAAGTTTTAATAAATAATACATTATATGAAATATTTAATAATCATAAATAATCAAACAATTTTGAACAGATAATGAAGTATTATTAAATAATCAATAGTGATACAGAATAATCACTCAATTTTTAATTGTAAAATTCAGTATTAAATTCATTGTAACCACTGATTTTTGAAAATTATTCAAAACCTAGTGGAAACTTAATTCAATAAAAAAATTAAAAAATGTTTGATTCTTTTTTTAATTATTTTCAGTATTCGACATTACGATTAATGCGAACCTTGATTAAAAAATGTAATATATTTCGTGTGCCCTATTTATCAATGATAACGAAAATGAATTACGATTATAATTTAATAAAAATTAAATAATACAAATTAAAATCTTAACTTATTCAATAACTTAATTATATTAAAATAAAATATATAATTAAATATATAAAATAAAATATAAATTAATTCTACTATTAAATATAATTCAATTCTATAATTAAAATTAAATTATAAAAAAAAGTGATTGTTATAAATTATTATAAAATATTATAAATTTATTATAAAATAATATAAATTATTATAAAATTATAAAAACGAAAAACAAGTTTTGTTTCATAAGGTACCTTATAGGTTTTCTTCAGTCGAAAATAAACAACTGGCTACGCCAATGTACCTTCTTCAATGTCTCCTCTCTCTCTCTCATTCTCGTTACATATATATTACCCCTGGATGGGGTATAACGGTGTGCTTTAATATTTCACGTGAAGCTTAAGGTGGTTATAAGCGACCTCGCATTGCTGCATCCGCAATGAGGCGAGAGAAGCCACATTCTCGTTGGGATAGGAGGTTGGAGGTCTCCTTCCAAGAGACGTGGCGAGGGATGATGTCAAGGAGTCGAAAAAGACTGGGGTGAGAGAAAGTGCGAGGGGGAGGGGGGGGGGGACCTCCTGCACCCTCGATGCGTTCGAGGTGCTCCCATTTTCATTTCCGCGGTAGTCAGCTGCTCGCAAAGGACGAAACGGGTAGCCAAGATAGATAGGTAGATAGTGTGCGAGTGGCAGACCGAGGAGGAAAAGGGAGGCCCCGGTAAAAACCGGAAATGAAAGTGGAGGAAGAAACGAGGCTAAACCGCATCGTTCCAAAAAGAAAACGCGTCCGAATATACAGGGTGGCCTCAAATGACATCCAATTCGTTATTGATATTTTCCACGATTTTAGTTTTTTTTTTATTTCTAACACAAATATTTTTTTTTTTATTTTTAAACAATTTTTTTTCATTTGAATTTTTTTCAGATATTATTATAAAATTTTTTTATCATATATTATATATTATTTTTTCTTATATATTATATTTTAGTGTTTTTCTATCGATTTTTTATAGATTTTCTATCTTTTTTTGTTTTAGGAATTCGAAAAGGTTTGAGAAAATCGTTCTCTCTGATACCAAACGTACTACATTGATTTGAAAAATTTGTTAAAATTGTTTTTACGATTTATATATATATTTATTTATTATACGTTTATTATTTATATATAGATATTAACCGAACAATAATTGTACATTCATTTATATACAAAAGTACGTCATTTTTCACTGAGTTGAAAAAAAAAAAATTTTCTTATTTTACTCATTTATTTCAATCTTGATTTCACCAAATTTCTGATGACGTCATTTATCAATATTTTTTGCAGAAAAAAATCAGTTAACTCTGCTAGACTTTTCTCTTCGAAAAAAAAAATTAAAAAATTGAATATTTTTGGAAGAGTAAATACACCCGTGAGGTTACGGAAGCCCAATACAAAATATACAAAATTACAAAATTTTTGTATATAAAATATTTATATACAAAAATACGTTATTTTTCACTGAGTTGAAAAAAAAATATTTTTCTTATTATACTAAGTAATTTCGAACTTGATTTAACAAAATTTCCGATTACGTCATTTATCAATATTCTTTGCAGAGAAAAATCAGTTAGCTCAGCTAGACTTTTCTCTTCGGAAAAAAAAATTAAAAAATCTTTAAGGGGTCGAAAAAATTGAATTTTCACGATCGAACTGTGGATTTTGTATGTTTTTTTTTTTGGAAGAGTAAATACACCCGTGAGGTTACGGAAGCCCAATAAGGGATGAAAGAAAATGAACGGGAAGGCCCTTGACTCTTGCGCACCTCGTAGATTCGCCTCGGGCAGAATTTTGTTTTTTCGATTTTTTTTTGTTTTTTTTTTGCGGATGCTACGAGAGACTGGAGGCTGTATCTTCTCCCCCCCCCCCCCCCCCCTGCTTGGCCTCGTCTTCCTGTTTATGACGATAATAACTCTCGGCGCACGAGCGGACCAGCCGTTGGGGTGTGGATCCCGCCGATAAAAATGTACGCCCACGTAGACGGGCTGAGGATAAATAAAGTCACCCCCCAGCCCTCTTTAACCACCCCCGTGTAAAAGTAACGCGCAACGATCAACCCTTTTGTGTGAGGTCTCGAATGACGCGTCTTCAACGAACGCGTCAAAGCAAAAGCTTCTGGAAAATGGTAACTGTGATAACAGATGGGATATAAAATTTTAACGTTCAGATAATAACAATATTTTTTGTATTTTTTTTTATGGCGAATTAAAGACGTGAAAAATAGACGATTGTTAATTGATGGAGGTTAATGATAACAGAATCACGATAAGAGTCCAAACCCAAATAAACTTTAAAAAATTACGATTTCTAATTTGTGCCCATTTTGGAAAAAAAGTGAAATTGGTTTCCTTCAACTTTTGAGCTCTCATACCCTCGAGGGAAAATAATTAAAGATTGGTTTTTCACTTTAACCAAAAAATATCACCAAAATTACGTGCTAGCTTTTCCCTTTAAGAATGAATATTAAAAAATGCAAAAATTTTCGATTTCAGACTTTGGAAAAAAAAATCGAAGACACTCTTCGGACACCCAAAAAATTAGGAGCTTTCCCCCAGAAGAGAAAATCGTAAACTAATCGTCGATTACAACCCCAAAAAAAATTACTACCTCTATGCAGCAAAAAAAAGAAATTAAAATCGATCCTCTTCATTGATGCCAACCCAAAAAAAACTGCTACCTCACTTCCCAGAAAAAAAATCAAAACTACCCCATTCTTCGGATCCCAAAAAAATTACGACCTCTCCCTCCCCCAAAATAAAAATAAAAATCCCCATATTTATCGATTACAACTCCCGCAAAAAAATCACTACCTTCTTCCAAAAAAATATTTAAAACAACCATCTTCTCAACCCCCAAAAAAAAATCGCTACCCCTTTGTCGTCATGGTCAATTTCCTAAAAAAAAAGAAGACTTCGATTCAGCTTGCCAAAAAGAACAAATCGTTAAAAAAAAATTACAAAAATGAAAAGAGGAAACGCGAGGTCCCGAGGGGTTGAAAAAAGAGGTCCTCCGGTTGTGGAGGTCGGAGGGAACAAATGCGTCATAAACATATTTCGAGCGCGTGACCGAGTTAGCACGGGGTTATCCGGTGGTCCATTGGTCAGAGGGATGCTCGGTACGTTTGCAGATGGGGTTGGTTTACCACCGGATGACCGGGACACCGGACCCCGTAGAGGGGAATATACGTATATGGGGACACGTGGGGGTTGCAGTGGTCCAAGGGTGGTGGAAGATGAGGAATATTTCTGTGTATGTGTAACAAAGGAAGAAAGCCCAGTGGGCCACACGTTGCTCGCAACCTTTCAGCTCTTTCTCTTCTTTTCCCTTTCAACCCCCCGAAACCACCCCCAAAACCACCCCCGAGTGTAAAATAGTAGCTGGCCAGGATCCAAGCTCGTACGTTACTTCCGGTTGGATCCTGTATAACCTACCTGCCAACCTCCTTTCGCGAACGAGTTTCACCAACCCCCCTCTCGACCCTCTCAACCTTTTTCCCACCCCCTTGCAACCCCTTGGGTCCTCACGTGGCCTATATATCCTTCGAGAGGTTTCCCTTCGAATTTTCGCTTTCCGGCCGCGTTCGCAGGAAGGTTAAAACCGTACTGAAGAGGACCATCCCTTGACCCTTCCTTCGTGTCACGTAGGACTCCTACGCTATCTCCACCCTTATCGCAGCCCATTGCACCACGGCCAAAAATGTGATCGGCGAGGGGTCCTCTCTGGCTTCGAACGATCTACGACCTCGAGGAAATATCTTGCCGAATACCCGGTTTGGGACTGCCCTCCGAAACTCGATTTTTTTTGTTTCGATCCAAAAATACTTTGACCTCGCATTTTGAATTTTTTAATTGAAAATTCGGAGGTTTCAGATTTTCGAATTTAAAATTCTTAAGGTTCACATTTTTTTATTTTCAATTTTCAAGTTTCACATTTTTTAATTTTCAATTTTCAAGTTTCACATTTTTTAATTTCAAATTTTCAAGTTTCACATTTTTTAATTTCAAATTTTCAAGTTTCACATTTTTTAATTTCAAATTTTCAAGTTTCACATTTCTAAATTTTAAATTTTCAAGTTTCACATTTTCAAATTTTTAATTAAAAAATTGTACACTCTCGTAGACAAGGGATTAAGCAATTAAAAAATTTGCGGAAATATGAGGAAATTTAAGGAATTTGAAGAAAATTAAAAAATTTGAGGGAAATTTTAGAAATTTGAGGAAAATTTTAGAAATTTGAGATAAATATTAGGAATTTGAGGAAAATTTTAGAAATTTTAGAAAAATTTTAGAAATTTGAGGAAATTTCTCCTCCCTCAGACAAGAGAATAAAAAATTTGAGTTCTTCGAAATTCCTTATTTTTTTCCTAAATTTTTTTTGCGAAACGCTTTTACGAGGGAAATAACCGACGAAAGTTTTCCAAGGACAAACGAGTGGGATACGCGGCGCAAAACGTATAAGGCAAGCTAATTGGATGCCTTCTGTATGGGGGCGATATCCGACTATATTGAATCCTGAGAGGCATTAATGCTGCGAATTCTATCTCCGGGGTGTATTTTCTCGTCTATCCGAACTACTTGTTTATCCCTCCAATTTCCATTATCTTCGGTCTCCCTCTCTCTCTTCCTCCCTTTCATTTTTCCCTCTCTCTTTCTCTGCCTGGATATTTTGGCCTCCTCATTTTTTTCGATATCCCTTACCCCACTACTACCTCCCTCCCTCACTCTTCCTTTTTTCCATGTAAAATTATTTTTTTTATTGCAAAGAACCCCTTAAGATATTTCAATCGATTTATTATGATTTGTTCCCAAGCATTATATTTTTTACTCGACTACACGCCTGGGGCATAATCAACGATCAATCAGTATCTTCCTCCTCTCACCCTCTCATTATTTCCTATCCCTCTCCCTCTCTCCCTATTTTCTTTTTTCTTTATTCTTCATTCTGTACTATTCTTTTTTTTAAATACATTACTTTGTTATATATCTTCGTTTGGGCTTAGTGGTGAATGTGTCTTGTTTCCTAGTTTTCACAATTCGTTATTTTCATTAGTATTGTTATTATTATTATAATTATAAATTTCGTTATTATTGTCAACATTATTATCATCATTATTATTATTATTATTATTATTATTATTCTCACATTTCTTTTATAATTTTCGGCATTCAGCCGGTCCCTATGAGTTTATTTGGGTTTATTATTATTATTATTATTTTAACATTTCTTTCGCAATGGGTTTGTTTTGGTTTATTATTATTACTATTATTATTATTATTATTATTATTATTATTATTATTATTATCACTATTGTATTATTTTATTTATTATTTTATTATGTAATGTTGAAGTTTCCTAATTTGTTATTACTTTTTTTCCCCGAAGGTCAAGATTAGGCTATAATAAATTATATCATCGTCATCATCATCATGATGCTCATCTCTCTGCCTCTGGAAACTCTCGTTTTTCCATCGTTCTGCCTCGATTGCATCTTCCGCCCACTCCCTTACTCGTTCTCGGGTTACCTCATCACCGGCAGCGAGGAAAAACTCCAATAAACTATAGAACTCGGAATTCCTCGGTAACTCCACACTATAGAACTAATTATTCGTTGGCATACGTATACGAGGCGGATAAACGTTCGCCAAGTTTGCACAGGATCTCCCCGACTAACTAGCGCGGCTGCGCGATATTTAGTTACTCGCCGTTTGCACAGACGATATTCTTTCGTCTCCCCACGCCCCCGCTTCCAACTTCGTGTTCTTTTTTTTTTCTTTTTTTTTCTCTCCGTTTCATTTTATTTTATATTTTATCTTTTTACACTTTTTTATACTTTCACGTCTGTGTTACATGGGAATAATAAACGTCGCGCCTCGGCGAAAAGTATAAAGGGACTCTCTCTCTCTCTCTCTCCGTTCGTTACACACCAGCCTGGTAATTTGCAGAAAGCGTAAAGGATAGGAACCGGTGAAAAAGAAATCATTATAACAGCCTCTTACCAGCACAAAAGCTACTGCACTACGATTACTTATGTATTTATGGAAATAACCACATTGATAATATATGTATCCTCGTTGTATGAGAATAAATAATTTTATGTATATTTATGTGTACCCCGATTAGGATACTGCACAATCGTGGGCGTGTAGATATTATATAGATATAAGGACATATAAGGAAGGTAATATGTATATATATAATTGCTTTTTATTTATATTGTTTGTTTTATTTTATTTTATTTTTGTATACAATATATTTATATATATAAGAACAAAGTCATTCGTAACCATTTCATTATCATCAAATAGTATATCTCATTACGAGAAAAATGCTTTTTTCCGCAACATCGTACGACGAAAATTGCCCGAGATATTCCCTTTCAAAGTTCAAGTGTAAAGACGG
Organism: Ophioninae sp. B BG-2022a; assembly: GCA_030522765.1. Lineage (NCBI taxonomy): Eukaryota > Metazoa > Arthropoda > Insecta > Hymenoptera > Ichneumonidae > Ophioninae sp. B BG-2022a. Next base: position 20,177 of record JAPYZJ010001737.1, read on the forward strand.
CACAGCAGCTGTGCACGAGCTCATCTTTTCGAATTTGATTGGGTTTGCTTCGGGTTGGGTTGGGTTGTTTGAGAAAAAGCGTTTCGCTTGCGATTGTGCATTCTGTGTAAATTAATTCTTATAAATAAGCACGTGTATGTATGTATGTATCGTTGTTTACTCAGCGCCAGGCTCAGCACGGAATATCTTGGCGAATTTTCGTAGTATGAAATTGAGAAAAAAATAGATGTTTTCTTGTAATTATTAATTTTGTATGAGTGTTTACGCATACCTATTTACACAAGTAATTGTATACTCAACTTCAGGCTCAGCACGGAATATCTCGGTGAATTTTGGTCGTACTAAATTTAAAAAAAAAACGGTTCTGTTCGCGATTCTAAATTCTGCGTAAATAAATCCCTATGAATCCGCAAGTGTATAGTTATTTACTCAGCTTCAGGCTCAGCACGGAATATCTCGGGCAATTTTGGTGGTAAAAAAATTAAAAGAATACGGTTTTGCTCGCAACGACACACCCTATAAGTATAAACATACACATTTACGTTGCCATAAAAAATATATGTTTATTATAATAGAACGTTGGAGAAATATTATCGTGTAAATGTAATTTACGCTGCAGGCTAATTGGGCTGTGCATAAATGTGTACAAAATTTAGTCTACACGTGAATACATTTATTTTGATGGATTTTCATCAGCATCGAAGATTGGTATTTTTTTTTGGCAGCTCCATTCGATATAATCTTCCTCTTGGTCTCTTAGGAGGTATCTCTCGACACTTTTATTTTTTGGTCTCTCGGGGTTTTTTTCATTATTTCACGCCGCGTTACAGATTGGTTACGTCGCGTCGTGGGCCACACGCTCGAACGAAACCTTCGTGTATTCACGCGGCCGTTATACGTTTAACGAGGTCCAATTTACATCAAGGCCCTCGATACCTGTACACGTGGTATTAACGAGCAAGTATATGCGACGCGAACCGAGACTCTGTTTCGTTTCACGCGAAAAACTCGTCCGCCAGAAATCCCCATGCGTATGCCCAAGAATTCGCTCGCCCTTTCTAAAGAACGTGACGAAACGAATGGCAATTTTATAGCGTTCGATCCTGTGGGAAAACGACCCCGTTTATGGGGGTAAGAAATATTCAATTGAAATTAATTGTTTGTAGCAAAGTTGGGAAAAACGATCGGGAATAAACGACAAATTTAGTCAAGAAATAAAAACTAAATAATGCAGCACTTTTAATTGGAAGTTTAATATTGATTGAGTTTTGTTTGGGTTTGTTTGGTGAAATCATGTAAAAAATTCAATTCCGGACTTTTTGGAAGAAAAATATGAAAGAAAAAATGAACTTTTTAAAAAATTTTCCAAACATTTTGTCCTCTCTGTTAAATAATTTTTAACTCCATTTTTTACACAGCCTTGTTGAATCAATAAATTACAATTATTACAGAAAATGAAACAATGGCGTTATAAAAAACAATATTCATAAAAACTAAATCTCTTCACTTTCACAAAATCAAAAATTCTCCAATTACCCATCAGTATAATTAAAAATTCATCGAATATTAATTAACCACAAAAAGCATAATTACTAAAATTATAAATAATACTAAACAAAATTAGTAACAGAGTTTTGTAAAAATAAATTTTAAAAAATATTCCCGAATTCGTCTTGCCAATACCCTGGACCAAAAATGTGTCGTGCTAGTCCTAATTTCAAGGGTCGTAATATCCGAAGTCCCGATCGGATAATAGATCCCAGGGGATGATTGGGTGGAGGTTTTCATTGAAATACGAAAATAACGTTATTTAGCGGTGGTTAGGTCGAGTCGAGTAACATCCGGCGACCGATCGGTATAATATTCATTTAGCGAAGCGAGTTGTGGACGAGAGGGTTGTTGGGGGGGTTGTTTCGGTGGTGGGGGTTGGAAAGGGATGGCAAGGGGTTGATTTCATTCGAAAAGCTACCGGAGCCTGTTGCGGCCAACAAAGACCAAACCTCCTACTCATAATGTTCGTCATATTTTATTACTTTTGCCCCCGCAAGCCTGGGGCGCGTGCGCCCGTCATTGTTCGTTCGTCTGTTTAGTTTCCGGTTATTATATTTGGTGGAGGTTTTGACGGCCATTATCCGGGACTCCGGTTGCCACAGCAGCGACCACTACCACCGACAAAACCGAGCCAAGCCAATGAAGTGGAGTTACGACTTTTCCGTCTGCCGATTTCACCCTCGATTTTCATCCCCCTCCCCCTACCACCCCCTAATGCTAGCGTTATCGCAATCGTCGAACCGAACAAACGGCAACCTTCCATTAACGAATTTCGCATCAATGTGAACGAAATTTCATAATTTTGTTCTTTTTTTTTTCATCCCCTCCACGCTCCAACGGATAAGCCGATTTTTTCGTTTTTTTTTCGTTTAATTTTCGTTTCGATTTTAACGGGTCTCCATACTTCCGGATCGGGATAGGGGAGGGGAGGATTGGGCGTCATTCGATTGGCGACTTGCTTTGAAGTTTCGCTTTTTCGACCCCCCCAACCCTAGCTACGCCTATAACCCTCCCCAGTGGATGTTGATGAATGGGACGTTTGAAATCGAGATTTTGAACGGGCTTGGTTCACCGGCCGATATACTTGCGAATGCAAATGGCAAATGGAATAACCGTAGACGTTTTAACGAATTTTATGTACCGGGGTTGCGATCTGAATCGGGCGGATAAATTTTCGTTTTTTTCAAATTTTTTTTACAGATGATTTTTTTAGCGAATTTTTTTTTCACGATAACGGAAAATGATGGGGAGGTAAGGACGAGAAAGTATTTTTTTTCTCAATTTTTCTTCTATCTTAATTTTTTTATTTCTGTTTTTTTTTAAAATATTAATTTGTGATTATTAATATGGAATAATTATAAATTCGCTAGTTTCATGAAAAATCAATGAATTTCTGTTCTCCTTTGCTTTTTCCCTCCCTTTCAACCTTCTATTCCTTCTCATCCTCCCCTTCTTTCTCATTGCCCAGTCTTTTCAATTTTCTCCCACAACTCAGTGGGGTGCGACTAAATTAAATCAAATTTCCCTCCCTCTTTCCCTCCCGCCGTCCGTAGTTTCCCCTTGTCTATTGGTTTTGTGCTACCTCATCCTGAACTTTGTGTTATTATTAATAATAACATTGATATTATGATTATTCATTGCTATTTTTTTTCATAGCCATTATTACTATTATTATTATTATTATTATTACTCATTGCATTAATCACCGTTATTATAATTAATTAAATATTATATATGTTTCATATACAATTTTCAAATTTTTACGGACCATTTCGTCGTTCATATTTATTTAACCGTTTTGGCCAATAGTGCCAATAGTGTATGTTTTTTTTTGTTCTTTTTTGTTTGTTTGGGTTTGCTTTGGTTTGTTTGGGTTCGTTTGTGTTCGTTTTTGGTTTTTATCAGTTTGCTTGGGTTTGCTTTGGTTTGTTTGGGTTCGTTTGTGTTTGTTTTTTGGTTTGCTTCGGTTTGTTTGGGTTTGTCCAGCCTCGAGCTTCCCTTTCGTTCCAAATATCCAAAAAGACAAATCCTTGATTCTTCACGATCCAAATTTTCTAACCATACGTTTTCGAAGTCAACTTCGAAGTTGGAGGAAAAGAGAGTTGATTTTTGGTCGCAAGTTGATGAACCATTACGAGGATGGGAGACAGCTTTACACCGATACAAACTATCCGCTAATGGCTGGTGGTTTAGTAATCGGTGCAATTAACACGTATAGAAGACACGTCAGTGTGCCAAGCTGCGTCTCTTTTCTGTCTGGTTTATTCTCGTCCACGTGTGGGCACGAACACACCCTCATCTCTTGAATAATCGATGACGAGTGTACGATGCCTTGCGATAAATACAGTCGTGTGTGGGTGTGGGTGTGAATATGCATATCGAAAGAGAAAATAGGCCACATACTTTGGAGTCTCGAGGAAGCCCTCGCAAAATGCTTTTCCTACCCCATTACTTCCGATCATTATTGCTTCCTACGAGCTGAAGAGGATTAACCGTTAGAAACATGGTTGTTATGAAAAAGTAATTTATTTCGTTATTTATTTATTTACAGTGGATGTTAATTAATTTTTTTATTTACCACGAATTTTTATTAAATTTTTTAATTACGAAGGATTTTAATTGATTAATTCATTAGATACGAAAAAAAGAAGTGTGGAAAAGGGTGGGTTTGCTTGGGTTCGTTTGGGTTTGAGGAGAGTTTGGGTTCGAGAAGCAATCGATCGAAAATAATGAAATTCGATTAATCGAGTTAATTTATTAATTAGCTGGTTTATTTAATTTTTAAACTTTTTAAATTCATACGTATTAAAGGTAATCAATTAGGTCGATTATCGAATTTATTTAATAATCGACTTTTTAAACTCGTTATTTAACACGATTGTCATGAATTAATTAATGGTTATTAATTAATTGGCTTGATTCTTGATTACTATTATTATTATTAATTAACTCGATTATTTATTATTATTATTAATTAGCTCTATTCCTGCCATAAATTGAATACCATAAATCCACATTTTTAAAAAACCAAAAAAAAAAGTTTAATTGAAACAATAACAAAATATAAAAGAAAAAAGTTCTTTTTTTAAATATAATGAATAAATCTCGAGTTGAATAAAGTGATGTTGAAATGAATAGGAAAAACGTATCTCTTCCGGATGATTCTTGTAACCAATATTATTCCGATCTACCGTTGTCGATTTCCATTGGGGTTGTTTTGTGCGTCCCTCAACCTCATACCGGAGTTTGTTTCTGTGAAAGTATTTCTCCCACACGCTATGTTTTCCACGCTATTCAGAATTCCACCTGGCAGTCTCGGGCCCTTTTGAAATTCGTTAAAATATACATTTTCACCCCCAACCCCCCACCCTCCACCCCCAATTGTTTCTTTCCACGTATTATTTTTTTTCTGTTCGAGCTTTGTTTCCTCCCAATTTTACATTGTCGAAAATTCGTTGGAGCTCGAGTCCGAAAATAATTTCATTCTGGCTTCGGAAAACGTATTGTTGGGGGGGGTTGTACACCTATCGGGACAAAAATGAACGAGAATGAAAACAACCTTAATGTGGGGTTGGGGGGGGTTGAGGGTTAATGAGGCGAGATTCGACCCCAGGAATAAAAAAATTTGTAAAAATATTTCGTCGCGGATAAAACCGTGGGATCCGGTCACGAACCGCCCCCGGGGGGTTGGGGGAGGATCCGAGGGGGTGAAAAAAAAATTCTTGTTTTCCCGCGGAAACAATGCGCGCGAAGGACGAGGGTGTTTCCTGCGGGATACAAGACCACACTGGAGGCTTAACAAGGACCGTGTTTGGACTGAACCCCCCTCCCCTTCCCCTCTTCGCTCATCTGGTCTTTCGACCGTTGCACCCTACTCATTTTTTTTTGCACGCACCGACCAGGGTCAGTGCGCAACCTATAACCTATTCCGTGTACCGAATGAATATCCGGTGTTAATTATTTTTTGTAAATAAACGTGGGGTATTCGTTATTCTTTCGTGGGGAATTTTTCGAAATTTTATGGTTAAAAGTAGAGGCAGACTCGTATGGAAAAATAGAAATTGACATTTTTATTTTTTTGGGAGGCCAAACAAACCCAAACAGCAGTATTGAATTTTTATTTTTTTTATTTTCGGAGGCCAAACAAACCCAAAGTGCAATATTGAATTTTTATTTTTTTTATTTTCGGAGGCCAAACAAATCCAAGCAGCAGTATTGATTTTTTTATTTTGGTAGGCCAAACAAACCCAAACAGCAGTATCGAATTTTTATTTCTTTATTTTATTAGGTCAAACAAACCTGAACAGCAGTATTGAATGTTTATTTATTTTTTATTTTCGGAGGCCAAACAAACCCAAACAGCAGTTTTGATTTTTTTTATTTTAGTAGGCCAAACAAACCCAAACAGAAGTATCGAATTTTTATTTTTTTGCTGCTTCGAATTCTGAAAATACGTTTAGTTATTTCAGCAAAAAAAAAAAGTAAAAGACGAAGAAAACAAAAAATGAAGAAAAAGGTGGGATCGTCACGCAGTTCTTCAGTGACTGTCAGTTTTTTTGGATGTTCATCCATGTGGGATGGCGCAGTGAAAACTCGTGGCAAGACCTTCGCAGAGGAAGGTATAACGATAAACGCGCGTGGAGGATCGCCGCATTAATTATTATGCCCCCCCCCCCCGCCCCACCCGACCCAACCCCGACTCTTCTCTCTTGCTCTCGTTTTAATTATGGCCAATTAAATGATCGGCATAGCAGTCGGTGGGCCACCATACGTGGTATGTACAAACCACACGTGTCCGAATCGGGATTCCCCGGTAAGATCGCGTGATGAATAAATACCGAGGTACTCGAATTCGACGGGGTCGAGGGGCGAGGGGAGACAGAAGAAAATCGAAAAAAAAAATTAAAAATTAAAAAAAAAGAATTTGAGCAAAAAAAAAAGATTTTGAGGGTTGTCATTAAAATTTGCTTCCTCGTACAGTCGTTATCGAAGTACAATGAAATGTACATTATTATTTGCGGCTCTTGTTGTTTTTTTTTTTTTGTTTTTTTTTTTGTTTTTTTTTTCGTTCTCCAATGATGCCCTCTTTATGGCTATCTCATAAATGATATTTATTGGCTTCGTATTGGCTCGATCCCGGTACGAAAGCAATTAAACTCTGGCTTTACGATGAAATAATAACACACGATGCTCCCGTTCCAATTAATCGTTTTTTACCTGCGTTCCTTTTTTTTTTAAATTCTGCCCCCAAAAGGAAACCTGAGAATGACGGGGGAAAAAGTATGGTGGGTTTCGGTGATCATTATTAATGTCGACAAATTCATTATTGTTCGTTATAGATTTATATATGGATAACAATTAATAAAAATAATTATCGTGCGATAATTATTTTTATTAACGATACTTTCAATATTAAAAAAAATCAATTATCGTACGACAATTCTATTTATTAATTGTATCTTCAATATTAAATAAAAACGAAAATCGTGCGACAGTTCAATACCGATTTGTATATACGATAACATCTTAAATAAATATATAAATAAAATCATACAGCAGTTCAATGAACTCTCGAATTGTCTCAATTATTATCCACCAATAATTTATTCATTACAAAAACAATTAACAAAAAAAAATTATCCCACAACATTTCAATATAAATCTAAATTAAAAATTTACAACTATTATCATTTTACATTATTTTTATTCGTGTACATTGATTCCCGATTTTATTATTCAACCGATCGAACTACCGATTCTCGGAAACGATGTTTCTTCCCTTTTTTGTTTTTTTTTTTATCGGTCGTAAGGGAACGCGGTACGTGCCATATTCATTGACGCAAAACGTCTTGAGGCTTTGTCCAAATTTACCCGAAGATCGGTAAGGGCGAGAGATCCGGTTTCCGCGCTTCTTGTCCGGCGGGAAGGACTCGAATGTGCGGACCGGTCGAAACCGACGCTTCGGGGGAAAAAAGAAAAGGCAATCTTGGGGAAGAGGACGTTTACCTGTACCCACGTGACTCCTCCCCCCTTCCCCTCTCCTTTCCCTCTTCGATCCCCTCCCCCCTCCTTCCTCTGGCTCGATCTCGAACCACAAACGAGAAACGAATTAATGAATCAATTAATTATCTATCCGTGGGATCGTTGACACTCGGAACGATGAAACAAAGACCAACCGTGCATCCCCGATAATATCCGGCACGACAATCACGTACCGGGACAAAAAAAGTCACTGCGAGAAGTGGAATCTTCCCGGGGATTCGACGAATTACGAACCGCGCGATCAAATATTCAATACGAGGAAAAAAAAAACGAAAAAAAAAATTTTAACGCCCTTTATTAATAGCGCTGAATGAAAAATTGAAATTTTGGAGGAGCGGGGGAGCACTGGCGTTGATTATAGGTGGTGGATGTAGAGATTTTTTAATCTTTTGAGAGATTCGAAAATTTTTTGGGTTAGAATAGTTAGGGGTTAGTTTGATTTTTTTGGGATTTTTATCTTTTTTTTTATAGCACTGAGGATTTTGAATTTGGTATTTGAAAAAATGGGGGTAGAGAATTATTTATTTGGGTATTTTATAGTTTTCGAATCGAACTCCATGAGTGACTAATAGTACTGATTTTATCAGTACCTGAAAAATAGACAAAAAAAATATGATCGACTTCAGTATGATCGAAACTCGATAAAAAAAAATCTCGGTCGAGTCGTTGCCATCATTGTTTATATTAAGAGAAAAACACTTTTTAAGTTATTTCATTAATTCATTTGATTATTTTATTGTACATTATATTAAATAAAAAATTTAATTTAAAAAACTTATTCTTTTTTAATTGTTCACTGTTTTCTTTTTAAAAATATTTGTTAAACTGTATTTTAAAATGATTTTTGGAGTTTCACACGGGAATCGGCGGAGAACGTCAAAGAGATAGGTGGACTCGTAATTCGATCGATCTAATATTCATCCGGTGGAGCCGAGATCGCTAAAAGCACAGATACGAATTCAATGGCTCCTCTCGCGCGTGGACAAGTTTTTCTCATTCATCGTCCGATAATTTTGAGTTCCCTGTGTGCGCAGAGCGAGAGGGAAAGAGAGAAAGGACCGAGGTAGAAAAATGGCGGTAAGATTTAAACAAAACAAAAAACCATATATATACATATATATATATATATATATATATATATATATATATATATACATATAAGTCTGTGTGTGTGTGTGTACTTGGACGGATCGGAAACATTCTTCGAACCGGATGTGTAATGTGCTCCGAGACGACAGAGACGAGACGAATGATCGAAAAACCATTTTTATTGCTAATTCATGCGAGGGCCATACTGGGCATAGCGAGAAGATGAAACGAATAAACTTCTGGTGGCGTGACGCGAGATATATGTATATGCATGTATATACGAATATACAGGGTAGCCCGAAAAGACAAATCCAATATTTATAGAATCGATGAATATTTGTCAATGAAAAAACAAAAAAGAAAATACTTATTTTGATTTTTCGCTTTTTTATCTTGATCACGATTTTTTTTAATTCCATAGATTTTTATGACGCTTTTTGTAAATTTATGTTTTCTTGTTTTATTTGTTTATCCACTTTTTTCCCTGACCGTTTTTTATTTTTTTATATTTTTTACGTTTTGACGTTCATTCAATTTTTTTGTTCTTTTTTTTTGGTAGTTTATGAGTTGCACAAGTTTTGTACATTTAATTGATAATAATAGATAACGCAAATAATCGTGTGATTGGATTATAATTATTCAAAACGGATTTTTATTTTATTTTGTACTTTTAGAGAAAAAATCAAAAATTGCTTTTTTTCACAAAAATCAAAAATTGCTTTTTTCACAAAAATCAAAAATAAAAAAGGATACGAGCCATCGGAATATAACTTTTGAGATTGAAATTTAAGGACACCCTGTATGAAAATTCTCGGTTGTAAAAGTTGTCTGGTCCTACGAAGGGTCGTTGTCGGTAGATCTCCAGGTTCGAAGGAGTCGAAGGTAGAGAGTAGCAAAGAGCGGTGAGTAGTTTTATGCAAGTCCTGATCGTTAATCAATCAAGCTGCGCTCCAAAGGGGGAGGAAAGGGCGGGCGAGTGGAAGGGCAGGGATGCACGGACACAAACATTCGTTCATTTCGAATCGTCGAAATGCTCGAATGGTCCGATCTCGTTCGACGTTCAGCGAGAAAAATAGTACGGAGAGGACACGAGAGAAAAAGTTAAAAATTTAAGGAGGTGAACGCGTCGAAGGTTTTTACCACTGGTGTGAAGGATAAGTCCCAAAATGGACCACCCCCTCGATCAATTAAAAAAAAATGTATTGTGCGGAAATAAGTCTCAAAATTATGCAAAACATTAATTATATTAGCCTTATTTTGTAAAACATGAAAAATACAATAATTATTAGTTTAATTACAGTACAGGGAAAAAATGTCATTTTCATTTCAAGAATAAAAAAAAAACGATTTTTATTCTGTCAAAAAAAAATTGTTACTTTGATTTTATAAAAATGAGTAAATGATTATTCACATTTATTTTATTTTCTTTATTTAAACTGAATATCTTAATTCATTTACTTTCTGTTTCTTTGTTCAAAGTAATGGGAAGAAAAATAAACAAAAATGAATGACAAAAATTAAATTGTGTACAATAAACAATAGTTATTAATTTTTATTAATTTACGTCTATAAAAAAATGAATCGGTTCCCACTCCTCTTCAATAAAAATAAATGTTTTTATCTATGTCGTTTAATATGTTTGGGTTCGTTTGGGTTCGAAGGAATCTCCTTTTATATGTTTATCTTACAGTGACGTAACGAAAAAAAACCAGCGATTCTTTCGATCAGCACAAAAGGTCCAAATTCTCCCGAACGCCTCGATACGAGAGTACGGAGTATCGTTGTCGAGTTGTAGAAGGAGAAATCGTTTTGTTCCACGAAATCGAAAGGAACATACATGTATACAATCATCGTGTCCATCCGAGAGATAAAGTGAGGGAGAGAGGGAAACTACCCCGATAAATATTGTTTTTGTCTTGAGGGCGCGTTGCCACAGTTTGCCTTCGTTCCCTCCGACCCTAACCTCCTTCCCTCCATCCCATCTCGGTCTTCCCGCCAATTCAACATCCAACTACACAGATGGCTATTTGCTGTGGTCGATGAGAGCCTTTCCAAGTATCTGGATGAGAGGAAAAACAGGACCAGGAACAACCCCTCTGCCCAACCCTGGGAATTCCTATCAGTGAGTAAAATGAAAGAGAATCGTTCTATTGGCTTCAGCTTTTATTTCGGTCGATGAAACGATGTTATCTTTGATCTCGTTCAAGCTCTGCAAATCTCTGGTAAAAATTAGCGTTGATAACATTACCTCCTCCACCAATGGGGGAATAGAGTAGATTGATAAATATTAATTAATCGATGATTTATGGTCAGTCATGTTGACGTATGGTATAGTGAGCAGAGGGGTATCCCCAGTATCCCTGGGGGAACCCCAGTATCCCTGGGGGAACCCCAGTATCCCTGGGGGAACCCCAGTATCCCTGGGGGAACCCCAGTATCCCTGGGGGAACCCCAGTATCCCTGGGACAACCCCAGTATCCCTGGGGGAACCCCAGTATCCCTGGGACAACCCCAGTATCCCTGGGGGAACCCCAGTATCCCTGGGGGAACCCCAGTATCCCTGGGACAACCCCCAGTGTTCCTGGAAAACCCCCAAGTGTTCCTGGGAAACCCCCCAGTGTCCCTGGGAAACCCCCCAGTGTCCCTGGGAAACCCCCCAGTGTCCCTGCGAACCCCCCAGTATCCCTGGGACAACCCCAGCATCCCTGGGTAACCCCCAGCATCCCTGGGGCAACCCCCAATATCCCTGGGGCAACCCCCAGTATCCCTGGGGCAACCCCCAGTATCCCTGGGGCAACCCCCAGTATCCCTGAGGCAACCTCCAGAATGCCTAGGCAGGGGTGCCTTCCCCAAGGAGAAATCGGTTGTCATACCAATGTCAATAATCCGCAGGGATAAACGTGTATTAGCTGAGATAAGAGGATCGCGTCGGAATTTACGATTTTGAAATTCCCGTCACTGGACGGACACCATAAAGTGTAAAGAGCTCCTAGACAGTAAAGGGAATTGCCTATCATACGTGATCAATTTTAAGGGAACGTACTTCGAGCCAAGCTATCGTGGAAGCTGAGCTTTTTGCTTTCCTACCTCGAAGGAAAGGAAGCGAGCGGATGGTCGATGCACTCGGTGTGATGGCGCAATGCTCTGGGGGGATCAGCAAAATCCAGGAAGCTTTTCTTGATCCAAGAACATACGAGCCTACTTACCTGAAACATAAAGACAGAGAGTAACATTTTAAAACCAAATAAACCATAGGAATCCAAAAGATTCAGTACTCTTCTCCCAAAAATCAATAGAAAATTATCAAAATCACGTGATTATAAACTACAACGCAATTACTATTTACAAAAACAGATTATACCCAAACCCAGTTATTCGTCAACCAGGTCTCTCCTAAAACGTCCTCCCCACCCTAATAGCCACAATCACCAATTAACGATCTCTTCACTGGGGATATCATCAATCGACTCCCCAGATCGTAAAGAAGTCCCAGTGATGGTTCCTGCAAAATAGTTGTGGCAGATGTTCATAGAGCCAGGTATGGAGAAAGTCATCAGTATCAGGTGTAGATCCGTTAGTTATTCCAGAGGATTCCAGATATTTCGAATGTTCCTTCCCCCCCCCCCCTCCCACCGCCGGCCCTTAAACCTGAATTTAATGTGGAATGTTATTAACTGCTGGATGAGGGACCAGCCAGTTGGTATACTGGGTTACATCATCCCTTGGATTCCATCTGTATATATTTATAGGTGCAGGGGGGGGGGGGTGACAAAATTCGTTTGCATATACGAGAATCTCGGACCTCTGGTCCTCCATCCGGGGATTGACGAGGGGTATAACGACGATGGAGGCGAGCATTTCCTCGCTGGTCAACGAGATATAGATACGGATGACAGAATAGAGAGGTAGTGTGGAAGAGCCCCAGGGTAATCTGGGTGCCCCCCCCCCCGGACGCATCAAACTCGACCGTGAAACTCCAAGATTGCAGCTGAGCTTGGCAAGCCCAAGTGGAGATGAATATATTTGATGGTAGGTCGATCAGGGAGATTTGGACTTTCCGCCCGTACGAGTGATCCATCGGTTAGCTGGAGATGCAGTAAAAGGTAGTAAAGAGGGCTTTAGTGATGGAGGTGGTGACTGGGGAGGGGGGAGAGGGAGTTGAAACGAATGAGCTTTTTCGATCGGCAAACTATCAGGGAAGTACCTAGGCAGTCGTCAGTCGTCTGGCTTTAGAGACAGAAAGGACAATAACCCTGGTCCTCAAAAGACGTTTTACTATGGAAGGACACATGTCTGTGGATGTTCCAAGATGTTCCGGATTTTTCAGTGGCTGCTCAATGAAAGAAAGTATGGAGAACGATTGATCGAAAAGTACCAACATTGATGGTTATCGGCATCAATGCCGATTGGACTGCGTAATTGAAGAAGGTTTTGGAAGTTTTACTCTGCCAATTATAAATAACGATGATTGAGGGAAAATAAAGCGGCCGGGTTTACAATGGCCTATCATTTATGCGTTGATGATCAACGGATACGGCGTTCTTCCGGTAACCACGGTCATCTCGTTACGGGAATTCGAGTCTCATTGGAATCCACTGGCCCATGTAGATAAGTACTTATCCTCATTCGTTGTGTAATCAAATTCAGTCTCCGGCCCCCGTCTCCCCTAGCCTCCGCAAGCCCTGGTCGGAAATTTCATCCCCAATGATCGTCATCATCATCCTCTCCGCCTATGAAAGCCCGAATTGGTTTCGGGCTTTTGGCTTTTTTTCCCCCTAATTGAAAGAGTCTCCGGGCAGTTCCCCAAACAAAAGCCCCGATCATGCGGTCATCATCGGATTTTCGCTGGGGTGATCATCAGCCGTTGGTCCGTTTCGCGAAATCTACCTCGTCATAGGAACGTCATTGACTACTCGTTCCATCATTTTCCAAGCTCTGAATCCTGCATTGGCTCAAAAAACAGGAAACCGAAAAGTATTCGACATTGGGTTGATGGACTTCTCAGTGGGAATTTCTGATCGATCGGTAAGATAAAAAAATCCTTTTTTACACATGTTTTAGACATGTTTTAAATATAATTTATGAAGAAAAAAAAACAAAATCGCTTTTTTTCGAGCCAAGAAACTAGAGGACCTTAATCCTACCAGTCGTCTTGGAACCCCAACCCAATTTGATTCCTACCTAACTCCACTTCCCCGGCTTGCCGCCACTTTTTAATCCCCAGGCTCCTCTTCAACATCCTTCCTCTTTCTCTCTTTTGCTCTGCGAGAGGCACGAATCGCGCAATGTCCCTACTTCGAAGCTTACCCTTTCAAGGCGAAACCGTATTGTTCCACCGTAATAAGGTATTTTAATTGGTCGTTGTTATTATGTTTGGCTCGCGAGGATCGGGACGGCCTGGCTAACAAACCCAAACAAACTTTGAATCCTCGATTCTCACTCTCTCTCTCTCTCTCTCTTTCTGGACATCCTTACCCATACTTCGCAACGTTTATACGACCTGGGGAACTCGAGGCGTAGAAACCATCCGGGGATCCTCTTCGGACCTACTATGACCACCGGGGAGTAAATCGGCGTGTGTCGGTCTGCGCATACGTATCGGAAACTTGGGAGGCAGAGAACAGTACCAAGGGAACACTGCCGGATGACCGAGGGTCAACCAGATACCGGTATTTTGGACTTGCCTCCCCCCCCCCTTTCTCTCTTTCTCTCTCTGGGTGTGTACAACTCTGAAGTCACCAGGGTTTGCGCCCGATTAATTGCACTTCGGTTGGGATTTATGGAGTCCGGTATTGCGGACCCTGTTCAAACGGTATTTTGTCGATGCCGAGTTATCACCGTTGCGTTTTGTTAGATTCACCTCTCATTGGCACGGTCGTTGAACGCAATCGCGATTTTGACCTTGAACTTGAAGATTTCTGGGGAAAATGATTTTAAGGTGGAATTAAGGAGTTATTTAAGGAGTCATTCTGGGCTGTCCAATATCATGGTCAATGATAAAGGAAAAATACTAATATCCAGCACACCCAATAACCAATCCAATATTCCATATCCCAAACAAACCCAAACGGCCTTTGTCGAAAGCATTAAAATGTGTTTATTTTTTATGCTAACTAGGGATTATTTCGGGGACAAGTCTTCAAGAATCCTGGAAGAGGTCAAGTTACCGAGAATTATTAAAATTCTAGGAATATAAATAAATCAATGCATTTATGCATTAACTGAGAAAATCTGAAATGAAATTCGAATCTTGAATTAATGAAAATAAAATCAACTTTTTGGCATCAAGAAACGAAATACTTTTGGAAAAATATTTTTATTCGTTCTACTCTACAAAATAAGTACTCTGCATTATAATCATTCAACGATCAATCGTACAAAAGCAGTGCAATAATTTCAATAATAGCCCAAATCAACAAAAATCGGTTTAAAAAATTATTCATTGTAAAAAAAATATCCCCATGAGGAAAAACGTTAAAAAATTTTTTTCCAAACGACTTTTTTAGTATATTTCGTGCACCAAAAAAGTAATAAAACAAAAAATGTAATAAAACGAAAAAAAGTAATAAAACAAATAAAAAAAATTGAAAAATAAGCCCTCATTGATTATGCCGGACCGGGGAATATGAATTTTTCCACGAGCTTATAAAACAGGGTCTAGATAGGGGATTTTTGGTTGATAAATATTTCACGGTTCGAGACTCAAAACGAATGACGAGTGAATTCAACGGTTTTCACGTTTGACGCGTGTTCAGCGAGAAATGACAAATTTAAGAGAAATATTCATGATAAGCCGAGGATCGGGAACGTAATCCGTCAGCCCTCCATCACGAAAGCCTCCATCACGCATTAACGCGAAAGTGTGCTGGTACGTTTCGGAGTGGGGTGTGTATGTGGGGGTGTAGGGTTTGGAAATAATGGAAGCCCTCAGCTGTGGCAGCTGTTGAAACCATCGGAGAACTTACGAAAATGAAGTTCGAGAGCTCCGGAGGCCCATCAATGAGCCAGACGAGTGCTATCCCGTTCGAGATTCGCCGAGGGGGCAAGGGAGCTTCCGCTCCAGAAACAACCTCGAATATGAGCGTGACGTAGACTAGACGCGTGTTTGAGTATCCATTAAGAGCTTTCGCTCGACTCTCGCTCGATAAAAGTTACTCCTGTCTCCGAGCCACTAATTCTCCTTCAGAGAAGTCCTATCATCTTCGGATTTGGATTTGGCGACGTTACTGGTCGATTGGATCGATTATCAATCGATTGGATCGATTGGCTATTCCGGTTCACGTTGTTTGGGTCAAAGCAGAGCTTTTCTAGCTTTAACTTAGCCCAAAATTAAATTTAGTGGTTAAATCAATTTTACCATTCGTGATGATGAAGAATTTTGTTTTTTTTTTTAATTATTTGTGTCTAAGCAAAAAGAGATATCCTTTGAATTTTTTGGTAAAATGTGTATGGTTTTTTTACATTTACGAAAAATTGCGGAAGTTGATCTTGAATTTTTTAGTGAAATATATATAATGTTTTTTATATTTCGAAAAATGACAGAAATGGAATTTGAATTTTTTCATTTTTTTCGGAATAGAATTATAGCATTTTTTTTTTCAAATTATGATAGCTATTTTTGGGCACAAGCATTTTTTTCTTTTTTTTTTAAGTTACGATTTCTCCAATCACTTTGAATAAAAATGATTCTAGTGAAAATAATATTTTTTATTTCGAAACGTGGCCGCATTTCAAAAAAGCAGCAGAATTCAGAAAAGCGGAGCTTATCAATAATGGAATTAAAGCGGATTAAGGGCAAATTTTATTATTTTTTATTTCAAACGTACAAAACCAGAGATTTCAATCCCATCAGATAGAGGGAATTTTCCGATACGTATTCATTCTGCCATTTATTGGATACAACTATAGTTATTTTTTGTTATTAAAATTTAACTGAAATCCGCTTCAATGGACGTTGAATAAAATATATTTAATCGAGCTTAAAAATAGCCATAAAGTGGATATAAAAAATTCACAACAAAATGCATTTTCTGATTCCAATTTCTGTTGATGAAGAAAATCAACTTTTTCACCAAAAGTGAATTTCGATGTAAGAATCAAAAGTTTGGATCGTGGGAAATTTGGATGTTGGGTTTCAACCAAAAAAAGATTTATTTCCTGATTCCAACA
The DNA here is from genome assembly GCA_030522765.1 of Ophioninae sp. B BG-2022a. Lineage (NCBI taxonomy): Eukaryota > Metazoa > Arthropoda > Insecta > Hymenoptera > Ichneumonidae > Ophioninae sp. B BG-2022a. Next base: position 37,028 of record JAPYZJ010001737.1, read on the forward strand.
TGACAATCATGAAGTTGGAGGAAGGTGACGTCGTTGATGAAGAAAATCAACTTTTTCACCAAAAATGAATTCCGATCTAAGA
>JAPYZJ010001738.1:0-25260 GCA_030522765.1 Ophioninae sp. B BG-2022a
GTTAGTACGTGCAGCACTTGGGCAATGTCAAAGAGTGACATTCATTGCCGCCAACGCAAAAAAAAAATCTTTCGGTTGCGTTCAGAAATTAAACAATTCTTGTTTAAAAAAAATTTAAAGTTTTGATCAAAGTTACCCCGTGAATCAAAGTAACCCCATTCCACGGTACAATAAAATTTCGCTCTTCCGTTCCCTATAAAAATAATAGTGGTCCCATTTTTTGCTACGTAATCCAAGATGCCGCTAAAAGGCCGAACATCATATGAAATTCAAAAGGCATTTCAAAAGAAACGACAGTAAATACAAGCAGATTTTTTGCAACATTTCTATTGCCGTTTCAACTGTTACATTTAGCAGTTGAGGTTTGAAAGATGTAAACAATTAAAGGATATACGGGTGTACAAAGAATACCATGCTTCTCATACACCGATCCGCTCATTGTCGCGTTTCCGCATAGCCGCACGAAGACACGACAGCGGCACCCCCGATTCTTCGACAAAACTTATATTTTATCAAGTTCATTGACGCGACAGTCGAAATACATCGCGAGTCCCAGAATAAAAAAGCGACGAGCGTTCGGTTCCACGTTCGGTTCCACGCGCTAAATCACAGATAATACCAACATTTTCGAGAGAACGCGCTTGCAGCGTCAGAAGAGAAATCCACTCGGAAAAATTCGCGAATAGAAAAAACGTAAGCCCAAACCGGACCCGGACCCTCACTATGAATCCAAAAGAGTACTCTCACCTACCGAGAGACCATCAATATCCATGCGCTAAAATTGGCCCATAACTTGGCCTAGACAAAACACTCGCGCTGGAAATAATTATGAGAAATAAAGGGGCGACCGCGTTTGATTTAACCGCCACCCGATAAGAAATCCAAAATCAATCTCCCCTACCTTTTTATCCGACCGCGAAAATCTACGCAACTTTTACGACCGATTATTCAATTCATAAAAAACGCATCACCAGAAATGCACACTCCCTAAAACTCGTACGCCTTCCAAAACCGAACTCTCGTCGTTTTTGTACGAAGACGAAGGAGCGTCACTCTATAATCAGTCTTCGAATCGAAAAGTCGACTTACCAAAATACTATTCTGTCCGCGTAACCGTCCAACATATTTAACAATCAGCTGTTCCTGTTTTACATTCAACCGATATACATCTGGTGCGGTGTATAGATGCGCAATTATACCCAAAACACACACATGTAAGCGTGTGAATACATCGTTCAAATGAATGTTGGAGAGAAACTCGTTAACCTCGCGAGACCAGCCTAAATCTCCCTACCGGAACGTAACAGAACAAATCAACATTTTTTAAACAAACATACGAGTAAAACGATGGCGTCGAAAAGTTACCAATAATTGGAAAATTAATAACATTTGTTGCAATATCATTAATAATAAATTAATTTTATCACGCTCAGTTAGTAATGTTTACCTCCTTTCGAGTTCTACCTCATACATATTCGAATACATTCAATAGATGTAGTGAAAAGAAATTCATTATTTTCACAGGAGTCAAACAAATACAAATCTATCGAAAAAGTTTGTTTTGTACGAAATTTCATCTTTCTAACGTAATCTCGTGTAGTCCGATCAGAGTTATACAACGCGAGGTTCAGATATCTAGAGCCATCTATTGGAAAAATCATGGATTTCTTTTAATGACATCCAACACTTGCTTAAACACACAATCTCTAAAAGACTTATTTTTGTTACCTTATTTCGAAAAGTGTCACATCCGAGGGCAAATCTCGGCAAATTATACCGAAAATTTCTGGCTTCTATATTGGACGACACGTGAAGCCACTCATCAAGAATCTTCGACCCTTGACCATTCATACATAACGTAAATCTTAGAGCCATGAAATCGTAAAGACACGCGGTCCCTTGCTTCGTAACCCCGTATATAACTACTCGACATGAGAAATCATTGCGGTTATAAAGTCACAATTAAAAACCCGGCCGGGTTCAGATTTCGGATATCGAACTCGCGGCGACACGCGTTTCGTCACCCGAAGGCCGTTTCTCCACCACCGCCGTCACCGGGACGTCACGGGGAACGAGATGACGGCGCCGATTTAGCGATACGCACATTCTTATGGCCATGTGTCCACCGCACGCCCGTCACGTCATCTTCAATTCGGCCCGAAATAATCTCGTTCTCGGTGACGTCCCGGTGACGTCCCGGTGACGTCCCGGTGACGTCCCGGTGACGTCCCGATGACGTCCCGGTGACGTCCCGGTGACGGCGGCGGTGGATAGACGGCCGAAGACGACACAAAGGAGCCCCTGCTCTCTGATACAACCCGTTCCATAGAAGGAGTAAACAAAGACGATTCTACGATCCAAGGCTATGTACGTACAATCGTACCTCTTTGCGATCAATCGTATTTATCAATTTTTACGTGCAGGACCTTCTGAAGAGTCCCTAAAGAATTGCATCACAAAATTTCCATCTCGCTCTGGTTCTTTCTCCCACAATCAGGCCTCCAAATCCGAGCCAATCCATTCGTAATTAACGCATCGAGAAAAACTTGCTTCTGCAAATGAGTCTCACGACAAAACCCGTAGCAATCGGATCTACGCGTCTCCCGACATTATTCATCGAATTTGAAGTCACGCGAAGTCATAAGGCTATAATTATGAAAAGTCATATTATGATTTTTTTATAAATACACGCAGTCTCAAGGTGATTATTGCGCGAACTCTACAAATATCGACGCGTAGTTACATCTGTAAAGACCTATTAAGAGAGGGCGATACGCCAGCTCGTTGCTATGGCCGATTGAGCTACTAGATACCTACCCACGGATTTCCTAAACGGCTATTCAGAATTCAGCGAAATTTGACCAGACAATGTCAAACGAATAGACGAACGGCTGTCTGCCCCTAAAAATTCCGCGAATCGAAAAAAAATGTAGATCGTATTACCACGAGAGAGTCGCGATTGAAATGCTGTAAAGTTAAAAGTTTGGCTAATATCGTGACTTGAAGAGGAGCAGAGCCGCGTAGCCACAGTCAAAATATACATCTTGAGACCTCAATCACTCGATTTCATCGCATATTTCAGGAAATCCATGGGCATCTACAATTTGTAGGTATTTGGTTACGATTTCGGGAAATGTCGGGAGCGGCGCACATCTCGGAATTTTCGGTGTGTACGATGTACGTATACATACGCGCACACGAAGCCCGTCGAGGCTCGCCGGAGGCTTGCCGGAGGCTTGCCGGAGGCTTGCCGGAGGCTTGCCGGAGGCTTGCCGGAGCCTCGCGACAATGTTGCCTCGCGCTGGATAGCTGCAGCTCGCACTAATTTTGCTTCACCGACGCGAGCTGGGGCTGCATCCGAATTTCGTCGCGGGTCGTACCCCTCTTACGAGGGGGGGGCCGCGCCCGCGACAAAACTTCTTCGCAGCCTCGTCTCGCGTCGGTTAAACAAAATTAGCGCGAGCTACCGTTATCTAGCGCGAGGCAACATTGTCGCTAGCGTCCGGGAAGCCTCGATGGGCTTTGTGTATGAGGATGCATACGTATATACGTACACACTGGAACTAAATGTCACAATTATCGAACAATGTTTTCTCGAAACCGTAAACAAATACCTACAAGTTATGGTTTCCCATGAATTTCCTAAAATATGTGACTGAATCGAATGGTTGAGCTCCCAAAATGTGTGTTTCGAATATGGCTACGCGGCTCTTCTTCCCTCCAAGACGTGATCCTAACCAAACTCTTTATTTTACCGCATTTTCATCACGACCCTCGCGTGGTACTACAATCTGTAATTTTTTTTTTCGATTTGAAAAATTTGCGGAGAAGACAGCCGTTCGTCTCTCAATTTGACATTGTCTGGTCAAATTTCATGGAATTCCGAAGAGCCGTTTAGGAAATTCATGGGAAACTATCACCCTGATCGACGGACGAGGAGGGGAGGGGGGGTTGCGGCTCCCTATTAATGCGAATCGGTGTTGTACCGGTTGAAAGTTTTCTTCGGAAAATTAAAAAAAAAACTCATACCGTCCCCAACCGACCTCTCGAACAGATCTTCCGGCGTATCCATAAATGAAAGTTTTTAAAAGTAGAAAAACCCATTTTAACTGGCGAGGTGAAAATAATTTTAAAAAAGTTCACGTGGTTGCAGTATTAACTATTAAATAAGGCATGGTGCACTATATCAACGAAACAGCCGAATAATATGGTTCTCCTGACAAAAGAAAAAATTATGGTGATCACAAAAATATTTTTGAGGCAAGTGTCGTCAGATACTATAAAATTTCAGGGCGCTGTATGGAACACTTGCCGGATGATTTTTTTATATCCTGCTTCGACAAGTAATTTAGATTTGTATGAATTACATCCAAATTGTTCAACCCAAGTTCTCACTTTAGCTATGAATTTTATCAAAGACGAAACGTCAAAGCTAACATTACCTATGCGATCCGAAACAGAACATGTACATACTTTCGCGATACCGCTTCTTCATACGTGTACGTCACTGTAACCGCAAATAACCTACACTCCATGTAGAGTGGTCGTTTTTGTCCGGTCCGAAATTTCTCAAACACCGGCGACTTCAGCGCCACTTGAGTAGTTCTCAAGAAAAATATAGGTAGGGAGGTTGACACGAGTGAGGTGTCACAGTGCACGATGTCAGTCGTAGCAGTCGGTTGCACGTGTCACAGTCAACGAAGCAAGTCCCAGCAGGGCGCTTTCGAGCCCGGCACATGGTTCACGCAAGTGAAAATGATCTTTTCTTAAATTTTCCTTTTTGCATATTTTGGCATCATAAACCACAGGAATTACGTTATAACTTATATTTTAGATTATACAGCATTATGGCAGTTAGAAATAGCGACGAAATTTATGCGCTCTGGAGGCGCGATCCCGTCTAGTATTTTGGAGACGAGGCGTGAGACGAAGAAGATTTTGTTGCAGAAGATAGCGATTGCGGTAGTACGCAATTATGCGATGAATACAGCTTCTTCCTGTAAGCGACGCTTGTGGCTTGGCAGTCGGAGTGCGGTACGGGCGATCTCCGAAGTTAAGCACCGTCGGGAAAGGCTGATACTCGGATCGGTGACCGCTCGGTCTCATGCTCTGGCTGCCTTATCGACGAGTGAGCGGGAAGACCGATTTTTCTCGGGTCATGGTGTATGCAGGGTGAGGCACTCTTGCCACCTGGAATATTACTGTAATGATCGACGTCACAAAAATATGTTTGAGTCAAAAGTCGTACCGTACTAACGTGGTCATCAAAGCGGACCATTGTCTTAAATCCAAGTAGAGGTGCTGTCGCACACTAAAGGTCGCCTCCACTTTCTTGAATGGGATGATAATTTTTTCTCAATTATATTGTAGACCGTCGAAAACTGCATAAAAAAACATTGAGGGGTCGAAGTCGTCCAAGGTCATTCAATATAAAAAAATGACATGATCTTTATTTTTATGTGATATGAACTTCATTTGCAGTAGGTGTTTGAAGTGTTTGCCATTGGAATCAATGCAGTATTGCAACCTCCTCATCACAATTTTTTATGACTTCGGCATTTATCGCCAAAGACTTGCCATTATCTTGTACGTAAACAACGGCAATTCTGCCGTTGATTTCTGCCGATGGGCTCAACGCCAGATTCAGAGAGATGACTCATTGATTAATCGGATTGTATTTACCGATGAGGCAACATTTCCGAATCGTGGAAATATTAACTCGCGTAACATGCATTTGCGGTCAACTGAAAATCCACATTGGCTGGCGCAAGTTGCACACCAGAGACCGTGATTGGATAATGTATGGTGCGGGATTATTGGGGGTAGAATCGTAGCCCCTTGTTTCATCGAAGGGAATCTTATTGATAGGAATCACACCACATTCCTTGAATAAACATTAGGTCCATTATTGGAAGAAATACCTTTAGAAACAAGAAACGAAATGTGGTGTCGACGCGACGGGTGTCCGGCACATTTTTCGCTGATAGCTTAAATGAATTGCAAAAGTGATTTCCAAATCGTTGGATTGGATGTGGAGGAGCTGTATCGGGGCCGGTTCGATCGCTACACTCGACGCCTCAGTACTTTTTCGTGTGGGGATACTTGATACCTACATCTTGTTTGTGAAGAACTTGAAACTATGCCGGACGATACGCGAGAGAGAATTCTTTGAGCCTGTGATTCGACAAGTGCCCAAGTGATGAGAAATTCTACATAATCCGTGATGAGGAGATCGCAATACTGCATTGATTCCAATGGCAATCACTTTGGACATCTACTGCGAATAAAGGTAATTTGACATGAAAATAAAATTTATGTCACTTATTGATCTCAAATGACCTTGAACGACTTTGACCCCTAAATGTTTTTAATGCAGTTTTCGATGCTTTCAAAGATAGGTTGAAAAATGTACCATCACAATTAAAAAAGTGGAGGTGACCCTTACTGTGCGACAGCGCCTCCACTGAGATAAACATGAATGATCGCATTTGATGACCTCTTCCGTACGGTACAACTGTTGTTTCAAACACTTTGTTGTGGCGTCGTAAATTACAGAGATATCGAAGATGGCAACGGTTAGTGCCTCACCCTGTATACGTTAATAAAAAGTCTATACCGGTACGGGCTTCCCGCAGTTTCCCCGTTACTTTGGCAACTGTGGTATAGAGTAGCGTACGTCGGCCGTGGACGCAACGGAGGTTAGGTTTGTCGTGAGGTGATGAACAGGGACGGTGGAACGGGGAAGAAACGTAGAGGACATTTGTCGAACCCGTCATTTGAAGGTTAGCTCGTTGATCGTTCAGTTGTTAAATGTAAATCAAATAAAAATAAAAATATTCTTTTATTAAAAAAAAACAGCTTATTAAAAGAACACGTCATTAAAATTGTTTTATCATTAAAAGACATGTTATTGTATTAGAAATTGCATAAACTGATGTATTTTTCCGTTGGAAAAGTTTCATTTGTAAAAGGTAATGTGACTTTGAAAATCTATAATATTGCTTGCATTGAAATGGCTTGTATGAATGCATTTAAATTAATTGATTTACTCACAGTTGCGCTCGTAAATTTTCATACTCTTCCAGATGGAAGAGCGGTAAACAATAATTTAATGTGGAAATGTGGGGGAAACGCTATTGCCAGCGCAAAAGATTGGGGCGGACCGAAAAACCGTAACGGAGCAAATCGTAACAAACCATGAAACGTTTTCCCACAAATAAAAAAGAAAAAACAGATGCAGATTTTTGTCACCTTGCATTCTTACTTGTGTTAGTATTATTAGATTTAGCACTGTTACAATAAAGACTATACGTAACATAAATGTAATAGCACCATTTATTACTTCATCGCTTGAAAGTCCTTCAATAAATCGTTCATTTCAATTCTGGATCCGATCCGAAGTCAGATTGGATCTCGGTTCGGAAAACAGTATCCCAATCTGAATCCAACTGGACCCATGCCTAGAATTCTGCACGGGCTTTTATCGGTTTTCAACGCTTCACAATAGAAACCATTTTCGTTTTGTTTCGTACAGATCGGTGGACGAACGCTTGCGGGTGAAACTACAAAATTACCCCTCGACACATCCTCCGTTGAGAAACAGTCCCGTTCGTTAAGAGTGTTGTCTCGACGACTAAACAAAACCTGTCTAATAGTCTTTTATACCCTACCACATATTAAACTTTCAACAAAATAGGAGGGGCTTCGTGATTCCCTTGAGTGATCTTCTTTGTCAGATTCTATACATTTTTTCTGTCAAATAAAATATAAGTGAGTTTGGTATAACGGGTGCACGCAAATTGGGTTGCGAAATTTATTGATTTTGTTAAACAACGTTAAACGCCGATCCTCTAAACGGGTTCTCTACGTGAGCTACGCGTTTTTCTAACGGAGTAAAATTCATTAACCGTCACGAAGAAGCATCGGGCACCGGGAGGAAACCTCGGAACGGGCTGGACAAGAAGCCCACATCTTCATGACGATCGTTTTGCTCCACGCTTTGCGAGTTACAGATAACACGGGCCGGTGTGACCTTATCGACGAACGGTACAACTTTATCGTGATCGTGGTGCCCGGTTAGTTGTGTTAATTTATGGCTGAGAATCGAGGCTATAAAATGTGACGGGATCGACAAGGGCCGATCGATCGAGGCATGTTTCCCGGGTTATGGATGGCCGAATAACCGAATCGCAGGCAAATTTCATTGCGTCGACACAAATTTCCATAGTCTCGCTGTGCCCTATACGTGCCCAACGATACGATCCGGCGGATTATTGTCGAAAATTACCTTGAGTAAGGCACCACCGATACCGATGGTGATCCCCATCGTCTTGGTCACTGCGATCACGTTTGTACAATTATGAATAATGAAATTAATGTTTGACACGACTATGACGGCGGTAAGGAAAATGTAAAGGAAAGCCAAAAGACGAATGGACTCGTCTGATTCGGGGCCTGGCCAGATCCCAGCGAGGATAAACAATTTTTTTATCGTATCAGCATATTTCTCGTATTTTTTCTCTGCCTTGGCGATTTTATCGGTCATTGGACCGATGCACAACGAACCAAAAAATAAACGATAAAATTCAAGCGATGCGAACCGCGAGGGTGCCCTATCCCGTGTCGATAATACCTATGTTAATCCAGCGAGGCTCCGCGCAACTTTCGATGCTTCGAGCTTTTTTTTATTCATGCACACGAAACTTTTAATGGGATAATGATGCCACAATTTTACGGCAGTTGCGAGGAAAACTTTTGAGAGGATAATGTCGCAACAATTTTACGTGGTTCCATCCGCGCCACAATATTTTCATTCTTACGCGAACGATGCATTACCTCGAACCACCCCGCCATTCTTTTTACGTATCGATCCAGTCACGGTGCACTTGTTCTCTGAATAAATTATGCGCTTTTCACAACGGTTTCTCGTGTCTTATTTTTTTTTTTTTTTTTTTTTTTGCATCCTGCACTCGTGCCCATGTAAAAATTTATCAAACGGGAATAGAAGTTCTGAAATATGATCGTCGGAGAGGAAAAGTTTAGCGTCGCGTGTGCCGCATCGGCAAGCTATTTGAACCTATGAGTCTGACAAAGTATTCCCGATTGTTACGTAACTTTTGGTGCATGCGTATACGCGCTCGTGTTTTTTGAAAAGCATTTGAACGGCGAAAAAATATGAATACGATACAACTGTTGATTTCAATAGCGAGCAGTGGGGTTCCGTGTCCTCGCGGCGGGTGGCCTTCCGCAATGACTCGCGAACTCTTGGTGCGAACGCTCGTAAAGACTCGGGGCCTGCTCGCGTGACATCTTCATCGAATCCGTTTCGAGAACTGCGCGTCGCGTTTCGAATTCTCAGGTATTCTTCGTACGAATAAACCAACAATGTTTTTATTCATACGTGTGTTTCAATTGTTACTTCAACGCGTCCATTGAATAAAATGGTGCTTGAGGATTAATTCAAAATATAGTCACAGTGTTAATTTTACCCCTGATAGCATGCACTATTAGGGGTGAAATTATAAGAGGTCGAGCGTGGCAAAATCAGTCTTTTATTTCGGGAACTGTCATCGAGATCATCGTTCTTCCTTCCAATTTTTAAGGCGTCAAACGGGCCAAAGCCTGTCTAAAAAAAAATCCAAAGATTCTCCGCTTACTGACAAACACGGATAATTTTAACTGCGATACAGAGTCCAATGTACAATGCTAAAAACAATCATAAAAATCTTCCGTAAATAATTCAACGATAAACGGGAACAATCTTGTGGCGTGATGCTTTACCAGCGCGAATTTACTTAAAGATGCCATAATACACGAGTCGGGCCTATCAAATACCTATTTTATTACACAGTCTCAAGCGTTTTGCCAAACCGCGAAAATATTTGGTTTTGTTTAAATCCTCGAAAACCTTGGCCACCCGCTCGCAGACGTTATTGGTGTCGATTCCACACTTGGAGTTTCTTTCATAAGCGGTTATCCAACACAAAGCAAAAACAATATTTACTCGCATCAGTCCTTAACGGATGTGGCACGTTGCGATACGTTCTTTCCTGCCCCTCATATTTATCACTTTTAGTCCCATTATCAAAACCGATACTCCAAATTTAATGACATTTACTTCAATCGTATTAGGTTCCAAATTGTTTGTTTGACTCTGTGAACAACGCGTTTCAGTACTGTTTCGAACTGTAATTACAATAGCGAGAGGTATGGACAAAAATAACTAAATATAACGCGACGTTACAAACCCATATTCACATTGTACGAATATGAACGGGTCCTCCCGTCGACGGATACCGTAAACCGGGGCAATTGTACCAAAGTTCCAAACGTTTTTGCCGTGTCCTTTCTTTTTTCATCCTCGATCCAAGTTATACGATCCGATCGAAGCATTTGATAAATTGAATAAAATTTTAATAGTAAGTTCAATAGGAACAGAGGCCTTTTGGACTCTAGCCGGTCATCTACATTTTTTTTCCAATAGAGTCGAACCAGCCCGGGACGTGGTCCTTTTTCGAGACGATTCTCAAGGCCGTCGTCTAGTGTGTCGGGCAAACGAATCGTTTTTTCATTTTTTTTTCACGAATCATATCTAAACCATGCGTAGGAGACTCGCGTGTTAGGATTTTCCGAAATTCGAAGCCGACTTTCGCGATAAGCGGCAACACTCTCCCGAAAAAAAAAATTCAGCAAGTTATCGAGCAAATATATTTTGAAGATTCGTCGAGAGACGATTCATTGGATTCATTCGTCCGTCTCATCATTTTCCAAATTCCCATTGATATGCAAAAATTCCGACTTTTTTTCATAGATCTCGTATGCTCGAGTATCAATTAGTTGGCATTTTGTTAAAGAAATTATATGAAAAACCGAGTATCGCCAACGACTCGTATTTATTATCAACCGCAATAACTTTGAGAGCGTCCATCGCCAAAAGTTTTGTTGTCTTGCTTTTTACCGCGAGCAATCCTGAGTTCTGATATTGCAGTAGGTAATAATCTCTTCGTGAGCCCCTTTTATCGTCTTTGCGCCACACAACGTAGCTTGGTTGGCCTCGTCGTCTCGTATACCCTTGATGATGGATTTAATTTTGGATTCGGTATCAATGTCGGCACGACTGGCAGCTTCGAGTACGCGCTCGTACGTAAACTCGATGTACGATTCGTCGTGTTTCGTTTCCATCGTACTTCATTTCCTGTTAATCTACTATTCGTGGTTTTTGATGATTCGTCGTTGAGGGATTTCTTCATCTTTGACCATGTTTCGGGTCGACGCTGAGAATGAATGAATAATTTGGCTGAACCTCGCGTTACTCGTCGATCGTGCAACACCTTTTTTACGTCGCTCCATTCGCGGGTGTTTCCTTCTATGCGTGTTTCTCTTCCACGTCTTTAAACGCGTCATCATCAGGAATCTCGAATCATTGGCGCGTGTTCATTTTTTTTTCTCGACTTGATTTGTTTGACGAAATTTTCCGTACCCGCTTTTTCGGTTGCTCTTCCGTCTCTGGTCGCTTGCGCTTTCGTCCTGATTTTTTGTTGTTGTGGTTTTTCGTCCTCCGAAGCATCATCATCGTAATCGTCTTCGTCTTCGGATCCCTCATCTTCCGTATCTCCATTTATTTCATGGTCGTTTGCAACGCCTTTGTCTTGTTCCGTTTTAGCGGTGTGGCCGGCTGCATCATCGCCGGCTCGGCTTTCACCATCAACTTCGTCTTCTAAAGCTTTACTCAATTTTTCAAGGAGCAGGGCTTTTGAATCGGATGTTCGAAGCTGTTCGGCTTCTCTGATCTATCCATCCTTTCTCTATCTATACTCCCTTCTCTTTTTGTTATTCACGGAGACGGACCGCGTCCCGGATGAGCCCCCAATTCTCCAATTGCAAATATGACACAAGGTCCAAACCTTGACATTTTATAACAAATGTTTCATTTTATAAGTCGCATAACGGAATTGAGATAACAAAAAAAAAGTTGGGTCTTAAACATTCGAGACGTTCGTTCTTCGGCTCTCTCTCTCTCTTAGACTGACTCTTTAGCTTCATACTTTTTCACTTTTGTCTGTTTTCTTGTGCCCTCATTACGTATAAACGATTGTTCATCTTGATAACTCTCTTCTCTCTTTATTCTCTTGTTTATTAATAACGTAGCGTGTATTTCGCCGATTCCACAGGTATTAACGCAAATTTTTTAAAATACATATCTTGAAAAATCCCTACGTACTGCCTACTACTTTTTTTCATACACTTTTAAAATATCTTTTATTTTTTTTGTTCTACCTTGAAAATTATAACCCATGCGAATATGCCCGTAGAGAACTATAAACAAGAGGAGCTTTCTTTCATGTACCACAGCACCGCCATTTTTTCAAAATAAACCTTTTTTTTGCGTTACGACTTGTACCGACAGGTATAAAAAACTGAAAATAAAAATCTTGTTTTATTATTCTTTAATAATTTGTCAAAAAAATATGCTTGATTTTGCCTTCGCAAAGGTACCCTTTTCAACTTTGAATCCTTTCTGTACCATCGCCGTGCTAACGTTTAGGCCAGTCTAAAATATCGAAGTTCGGATCGTTTATAAACGGTTGAGGATTGGAGTTTCTACATTGGTGAAAAATGTAGTGACAAAGCTCTCATGGCTGATAAATCTGCAGTAATTTATTTTTGCGTTGAAACAAATGCTCGTATACATTCCAAATGTGTCATGTGAAGATGTATCGCAAAGTTTAATGCGTATAATTTTTCGTTTGTCCACGGCACTGTAAATGCATCGACTTTAACAACGTTTGGATTGGGAAACCTCGAACAAAATTTGTCTACTTTTTTGTTTGCATCGGTAGCGAATAAATCAATTGTACCTAGGTGGCCCGAATTTCTTGTTAATTTCTTCAAACGCCTCCTGCGACAGTTGCCACTCTGTATCTATGTTAGTTATTCGCGAGGCAGAGTCATCAAAAACATTTTCTTTCGATGCAATATAAGATGCGTGTAACGAAATTCTTCGCTGTTCGCACCACGTCCAGATTTGCCGTGCAAGCTCCCTCAAAGTCGGGTATTGCACACCTCCAAACGTATTTACATACGCTATTGCCGTAGTATTATCCAACCTGAGTGAAACCTTGCAATCTTCTAAATGAGATGAGAAACTTTTGAGAGCGAGAAATGCAGCCCAAAGCTCTAAATAATTGATATGGCACTTTTTTCTTCTTCATTATTCCACCAGCCGTTCGCCGATTGACCCATTGCAGTGAGCTTCCAAACCCCTCAGCGAAGCATCTGAGAAGATCTCTATTTTGTATTCACTCGTCCTTATTGGATTCACTCTGATTTGACTGTTAAATTTTCACCATTGTGAATCCTCTTTAAGCTTATTGCTTAAAATCATACGCGCCTCATAGCTTTCATCATTAAATATCAGTGCCAGTCAATGAGGTTTCCTCTTTGTTTATGACAAATCCTAGTTTTTCTAGTATTTTTTTCGATTGAGTACATTTGCCTGGCAGCTTCGGAAATGTCTTCCCATGCATAGCGTATCGTCTAGGTATAGAGTTGACAGAAAACCCTTACTCCTCGATATATTCATCACGGGTTTCGTAACTTTCGTAAAAAAACGTACGGGCCTGTCGATAAACCAAAAGGTAAGCACCGGAATTGGTACGTTTTTTTCTTGAAATATAAATCTCAGATACCTTCTATCTTCCTCGTGCACGGGTATGGAAAAATATGCGTCTTTGAGATCGAGCGATGCCACAAAGGCGTTAGGCATTATTACATTTTTAACCGACCGAATGTCCTCCATTTTAAAATGAGGTGCTTCAATGAACTTATTTAATTGCTTGAAATTGAGTATAAAGCGAATTGAGCCATCCGGCTTGGGTACTAGAAAGATTTGGGACCCCCTACTGTCCAACACAATCTTCGCATTTTTCAACCGCGTTGTTCCGTTATCATTTTTCGATTTCGACTTTCATTAATATTAACGCGTCGCCTTTCCATTTTCGCTGTTCAGGGAGTCTGATTCGGTACGAAGCTTCTTCAAACGGAATTCCATATCCCGTTGTACAAATTCTAACAAATTGGTCGGCCACGATATTTTCCCATTCGTCAATGAACAGGCTCAATCTTGGTGCGATTTTTACCTCGTCTATTTCTTGGACGATTCCTTGATCGATCGGTCTCTCTCCCGACTCGATTGAGTGAGCCGCGATATAGAGCCCTCTGCCTTCTCGGGTATCCGCCCGTCCGACTGTATTGAGCAGACCGGCCTCTCCAGTTTCCCTGGTTCTGTGTTTTATAAGTCAGCTTTTTATCAGGAGCCCCGAGGTTCTGGCATGCCGATTCGATACTTCTAGCCTCCTTGATCCGGTCGGCTAATTTTTGCCCGCAAAGCCATTCAGCCGAGTGAACTGACTCGACAATCGGTTTCATATTTTTCTTCAACATCGGCGTGATGAATGATTTTCTCCCCATGAACTGTTGGCGGAATGCATCGGGCAATAATTTTCCCGTGTCGCACAGGAGTTGGATCAGTTGCAACTGATCGACTTCGTCTCCGGACTCGTCGATTACGAGAGAAACTGCTGCTCCCAACGATACGATGGCCCTACCGACACATTCTTGCGTCTGAGCGAAATGTTCGTCGTCTGTCTTTTTTGCAATGTCCGTCATTGCCGCGCTAACCCTCCGGATTGACTTTCGGAGGTTCGTCGTATAATTCGCCCTTGCGAGGATGTTTTTTCGTCAGGTTCTTCCCGTTCTCTTCGGAAAGCCCGTCCTTCATCCTCGCGCCCCAATGACTTTTTGTTTCAGGGTGCGACTTGATCCCTTCTTGTACCCTGGACCGTGTTCGGCCGTGTTCGGGCCCAATAGATTGAGAATCTCTTCTTCCATAAAAAAATTGATCGCGGCTCTCTTTTTGAGAATCCGCAGGAGCTTCTGTCTCGCTAGCGAGAGTAGGAGAACCTGTGCGAGGAGAAGGATCGGGCACTTCGACCTCGCAATTATCTTCGCGATCCCGCGGCCAAACATTTTCCTTCTTCACCCGTTCTCAAATATATATTTATATACATTTCCAACCCGCGTTATATTTTGCTCGTATGGAGCGTGGCGAACTTATCGTTCTTATCCCTTGTTGGGAAGCGAAGTTCAGATTTTTATATTTTTTTATTATTATTTTAACCCGTGTCCTCGTCCGTACGATGATCCTCGCGTCTCTGCCAAACAAAATTTTCAATGAGTTTTGTGAGGTTATCCAGCTGTAACCTCATTTTCTGGATTTCGGCGTCGTTTCTTGCGCCGTCTTTTTTCCACTCTCTCGAAGGAGATCGAGAGTGTTTGCGTCTTTTATCCTTTCCCATCGTTCTCGTCCGTTTTTCAATAAATTACGTAGATAAAATGTAGACTGAGATTTTTCGTGTTTAAATTGACTGAGCACGACGAAACGATATGACGATCGAGACAGATGACGACACCACCAGGCACAGGCCAAGCGGGGAACCTTGAAAATTCTCTAAACGTTGCGGATATGAGCGTAGCTGACGCTGCTACACTTGGTCAAATCTTCGAACGTGACGTCGTAGTATAATGCCCAATCGTTGAATGAATTATTGATTGATGGGATAGCCAAAACATGAACTACTATCGAATAACGACGCCTGTACATTTTTGTCCATTGTTTCTTATCTGTCACGAATCAATATTTTTTATCTTTCCCCTTGTTTTTATATTTCAACTTTTCTCAATGTTTCAACATTTATTTGGAACATTGTTATTTGCATATGCAGATATAGTTTCTACTTTTTTAATACTGGATTTTATGAATTTTATTGCCAAAGAATAGCCTAAGCTGAAAAATGAAAAGCGTGAAATTCGAGTAAAGTTTTGCAAGAGAAACCGAGATCAGAAGTTTGTACCGGTTTTATGAAGGATCACCCATATTTCTTTGTTCGAGCCGTTCAATCAGTCGGAAACTTTGAAAGTTGTAGTCCGAGCGCAATATCGAAATATCGAAGTTTAGCCGACCCCTTTTTGCGAAGGCGCGTATCGACGACGCCGTACGTTCTCGTGCCTTTTAACAGATTGTACGTCGTTATCTCGAAAACAAAGAGTCGCCTCAAGTTTCGGTATAACAAATTCTTTACGTAAAACGTATTTTCGTTGTAAAAAATGTTTTATCGTATAGAAGACCAGAAGATAAAAATGTATGTCTAAGCTCGGATTGAAACAATGCCTCGCGAATCCCTTATTCCTGAGATTCGGTCAATTCTAAAGCTCCATGTAAATCTAAGTATCTATTCAAAAATTATATGCTCGTATTTTTGTTGCAACTAATCGAGCAAAATTTAAGTCGAATCACCGGTTACTTCAGTTACAGTGCACAAAGAATTGAATCGTTTTTCCGATTGTAACATAAATAAAAAATAAATATTGAGCAGTTGTTGCTCCACGTATCGCATTCCGTGCTAACACTGCTATCAGCGATCCTTTCGATAATGTTCGAAGAATGTGATCCGTCACGTACCTATCCATAAACCGCTCGATCAAATCTAACACCGCGGAGTCTTTCGATCGAGGAAGAGGGGTGGACAGGCCTGTATTATCACACTACAATTGGACGAAACTACACTGCACCAACAATCTTGCACTATTTACTTTACTAATTTACAATTGATATTTATGAGATACAGCTCATCGAGGAAATTAATTCTCGGGCAAGACACTATTAGCGACAATATTTATAAAATTGAACAAATGTAAGAACATAGGAGAGCTTTGTTCATTATTCGGAAATTAGTCGAGCGGAGTTTCTATTCGGTCCATTAATAAATAGATATATTGTTCATTGAGAGTCATTTTACCGCCGTAAAAATGTACTTGGTGCACAAATTGTTTTCGAGGACTATCGAATTTTCCTTATCGAAACTAATTATATAATTGTTGAAATTTGAGCAAAACATCTACGGTGTTTTCACCGAGATATCAATTTACAGCAACTAATATATAATCAATTGTAAAGCGAGGTTTTAAGCATAGTTCCCAACTGTTCGTGAACACTCTTGTAACAGACTGACCGCAAAAACGGCGCAATTACAGTCCTATTATTAACGCTAGGAAAAATGTCGTCATTTGACAACTGTCGAAACGGATACGTACTTTTGCTGTTTAATGCTGATTTCATCCAACCGCTTGGATTATTATTTCAATATCGTTGCATAAATGTAACTCGTCAAAATATTGTTCAAGTCGGAGTATAATTATGTACACCGATTAAACAACGCGACACTGAAATTGAGAGTCAAAAAATGTATTTGCGCAAACGGATAAAATATAGTCGGTCTGGACATTCGAAAGTCCCGGGTATCGGTGGATGTCTTTTTTACCGCTCACGTCCCGTGCATCAACCGCGGTTCATGGATTGATTACTCTCACACCGAGGGATCAAAAAGTTCAATAAACGTTTTAGACTCGGATGCTTTTAGATAACACGTATTTCCTTACTTTTCATAAATATTCAGATTCACTCGAAATACCCTTTAAAGTTATACAAATATGTATTAACTGTCACAATAATTGAAGGGCCGGAAAAGTTACGTATAACGTCGTTGAAAAATAGAACAAGTGTTAATTTATAGCAAAAATACGCTTTTTTTATATCGCGTGAGAGACACCAGCGTTTTTCTTCGAATATACGTCTTTGCGCTTTGTCTTCTCGTCACGATCGATTATTGTTTTGTACGTTGTGTATTCTAAACTGTGCACACTGACCGAACGGGTCAATTCGTTGCGGAAGTTACGGCGTCACTGTGGTAAAATTCCGCCCGAGTGGAAAGCCAACCGATGAGTATGGCGATTTTCATGTTATCTAGATAAATTTGTTCTTTCGGTGTGTCGGCCATCCTAGAGAAGCCTTGGGTGATGCAGCCTTCGAAATGTGGTCTTCGGTCGCTGAAGAAAAAGCGTGGTCAATACCACCCGATTCCCGTCACAGTCTCGTTTATTGGCTCATCGTGAAAGAAACGTCCATCGAGCTATTTGTCATTCGCACAGACCGCAGCCCTGGTACTATTCTAGTGGTAAATTCTCACCAAGTACTCGTCGACTTGTCCTTAAAAAAGTCTGCCGGTCCGCCGCTTTTGGCTTCGGGTTTGCTGCTCGTATCGAACAGACCTGACTCGTCCCTCGCCTATGCACTATACGTACTCGTCCTATTATTACTTCATTAACCAGGGAGTTCTTGCTTCTCCCCGATAGCAGATAACATCCCCTATTCTCCTGTAACGTTTCTAAAGTCTTGATTATATATATTTTCCTACGTTATTTGGACAATGGCTAATAAACGCCGAGACAACGTTGAGCTTATCCACCGAGCAGACCCCCCGACCAATGACGCGTCACGACGCAATCAAGATTATATCGAAACAGCCAGTGACCGGAAGCCCCGTGCAATCAGACTAGAAAACGCTAATCCAATAATACAATAAACATCGCGTATACGTATAATGGCAAAGCAAAATTAAACCGCCAGCTACTCGACAATGATATCTTCCTGAGCATAATAATCGGTTGACCTTAACACCTCCGCGTTGCTTTCATTACTCACCCGTGTTCGTAGCGACTCAAGATTGTGAAATCTCGAGAGGACGCGAGTCCGCAAGGTCCAATGTTCTATCGGACGGAAGTTTCTCTCGCAGGCTGCGTTCTCCTCACTTCTGTGCAAAAACTTCTCTTTCAAGGTGAATCACAATGCGCAGCAAAGTCCAGGATGCGCGAGCCCTGCGATCAATCACCTCTCCTGCTCTCGACGAACAAACGAGCGATCGAACTTGGAGTTTAACGGACCACGTCCCACCCGTTTTGGCACCCGCAACACGGATAGCCAAAGGACATTACTTCGAGACGATTCGCGACTCGAGTCCTCTCAATTAGTGGTCACTCGGAAGACGAACCGTAACAACGACCACTCGATATCTTACCGAGAAAGACGAGCCGTGGCTACTGATCAAGTCGCTGAACCGAAACGTCCGCTCGACGTCTGATCGATAAGGACACTCGGCCGGTACCCGCGAAATATATTTCTATTATCGATGCTGACACTTGGGTCATTCGACAACTGTTCGACGTCGCACCAGTGGAGTTTATTCGGGTGGTTGCCGTGGTCAGTCACTACGATTTATTCTCAGTTTAACCAAGACCCGGCGAATATGAAAGCAACAACGTTTCTTCTTTGGTCTCTCGTACGATGAACGAGCGATGGATCGTTGCTCAACGATCATCCGAGTATCCAGCAGCGTTAAACGCCGAAGCTGCCGCACTCACTGTCGCAACTGTGCCAAAGAAATTAATTTACATTGCAGTTTTCAACGATTGCCCTACTGCGAATTAAATCATGTCTCGTTCGATGATAAATCGTAACGGTTGCACCGTGTCGTAATACTGTTTGCGAGTGACAATCGAGGAGTTTGTTATTAGGATCAGGCGAAGCTGTTACCGCTGAAAAGTCTTGGCTATCGGAGCGGCGATTGGATAACTGCGCCGAGCATCACGGAACGGTCCATTCAACACCGGAGAATGGAGACGCCTCGGGTCAAGTGTCAAATGGTCACTGATAGCCGTCCAATATATATCATGTATATCCATACACGTGTATTCGTATACATCTGTGTACGGATATACGCAAATACGTATACCTATGTATGCGTAGATATTTTCGCACACGAAGAGACTCGACGCAGTTGGGCGTTTCAGTCTCACAGACCCGAGACCCATTCTCAGCCCTATCTTCGGCAGTAGGCGGAAGATCATTGCGCCGAGGTAGTCCGACGCGAAGATGAGCTTTGTATCGGCCGAAGAGTCTCCGAACTCGGTTAACGTCATCTTCGCGGCACCAATTGTGTCGGAGCGACTTTTTCTTATTCCGAGGAACCGCGGCGTCGGTGCGTCACCACCGGTTCCTCGGGATACGAAAATCGAAGCTTCCTGGCAAGATCGTTCGAGCCGAATCGATGCCGTGCACACTTTTCCATAACTCTTAATAGTCGACCGTACTCGTTGTTCCGGTTACTTGCCCGGTTACTTGCCAAGGAAATAACGGAACCTCGGAAATATTAAATTCTACGTTTACTTTTCGATCAATCTCTGAATCGACGATTCGCGGAACAATTGGCAGGGGTAACGCGAGAGAAAATCATCAAGGGCGAATCGTTCGAAAAGTCGAGTTTCTGATAAAAACAGCGCCGTTCCAAACCCAATGGCCCGATGGGGATAGGTTTCCTGTACGCGCTCCACTCCTCGTGGGTACGCCTCGTTCCGACGTTGGCTCAACGAACGCAACGAGTTCGCGTTCCGTGGCTCAGTGGGACAAGATTTGTGGATGGGCATGCGCTGCCTCGACCTACGATTCAATCACTTTTCTAATTTCCTCTTCGGTATTTGGAATTTCGATTGCAAAGACACGCTCCTGAACTAGGAGCCTGTCATTTCCCACATACGCGCAATTTTTCCTCAACATCTATATACGAGAGTGCCTACGTGTAGGCGAATATATTCAAACATCGAATAGAACTATACAGATTTGCGCAATTTATCAGACAAATCCGGGAGCATCGAGCAAGTCTTTAACGAACTCGCGATAACCCAGGCCACGTGTTCTTAAAAAAATATACCTAACCCACACGCTTATGTATATATCGTGGATCAATAGGCTGAGGATTTTATGTTTTTCAGGTTGCTACTATTTGGATTATTATATTTAATCGTGTATATGTAAAACAATGGATTATTATGTATTCCCGGCATACCGGGATCCCCCTTCGACAGTATTGTTGTGTAAATTTAAACTAAATTCCTTCACGTGTCCCATTCCAAGAATGACTAGGCTCGAAACCTCTATTTATTTTCAGGATTAATAGCACCTAATTTCGACACTCTTAAGGTAAATTAGAATGTGGTTGATCCGTTTCTGAAATTTAACTATAATACTGAATACATTTGCAATATGATAAACGGTCACTCGAGCGTGCTCCTCGAAATGTAACAACAGTCTCCCACGGTCGATTAAAAATCACACGAAAATCGTACTTTGCTCAGCGGAAATCATTTATCGCGTGAAACGCGGACGGTGCAAAGTGCATTCGAGTACTGAGCCAAGTTGGCTGACACTAAACATATTGTCGTTCCGAGTGGAAGCTGCGTTCGCCACCCAACGCCGTATCGGAGCACCTCCATTTAATAAATCTCTTACAAGTACTTTTCATATTCTTAGTGACTATATTGGAATCCCTTTGAACATGCACCTATCGTTCGTTCACTTGATAAATTAGCACACACGACTTTGAATTCTGGAAAGATTTCGTATAGTGCTGGACCAACTCTTGTAATACTAGATAACTTTTCCAAACGTAGGATCCGCCCTCTTCTCGTGTCCGAGGCCCCTGTCGTTTCGAGACACAGCGAACTACCGTATCTTTTGACATTGTCAGATATCCGCAATTTCAGAGTCCGTATTAGTAAAGCTCCCCTTTCTAACAAAGCAATAGTGCTATATCGGTGGCATTGATAATGTAGACGACGAGGATGGCGTCTCAACTGCTACTTTTCTACCAATTTTCAAAGATAAGTTAGGAAGTCGAATTTACGACGCTGATGTTTCTGAACTTTCGAAGCGATGGCTCGATTGGTCCTTACAGAAAAATCGTAAGCAAAACAAAGCAAGGCAAAAAATATTTTCATTTTTCTGTATCGTTCCTGACGTCCAAGGCAGAAAGTAAATTTGTTTAATGATCGTTTCGAAAAACGTATTAATTCATCCTTTTTGTGGGCCAGCTTTACCAAAACAGCCGAAAAACTCGTTTTTTTTTTTTAATGGAAGTAAAGAAACGAGGCCCGTTCGAAAGGTCTGTGCAAAACTGGAAAGTACTTAATTTTTTTCGAATAAACTCTTTTTATTTCTTGACATAGACTCCTTTTGGGCTTGTACGCTTCACCCAACGCTGCTCTAGTTTGTTGATCTCTTCCGAATAATAGGATTTGTTCAAGGATTCGTAAAAGAGCTATTCTTTTCGGCAATTAATCGGTTTGAATACAATATTTATCCCACCTGGCATTCTTCATATTGCAGCACGAATAATAGCCCAAGGGAGCTACATCTGGAGAATGGAGGGGATTTGAAACGAGTGGGAACCCTATTTCCTTTAATTTTGCGGCAACAGCTGTTGAAACGTGACCTGGTTCGCCGTCGTGATGGAAAACGACATTTCCGTGTGACGTACGCGAACGTTTTTTCCTGCGATTCGATTTTCAATAGGGTCCAATAACGATTAACAATACGCGCCTATATTAGTTTTTACTTTTTCAGATAAACGATAATGATTATTCCTTGCGTATCTCAAAATGTAGGCAGCTTCCGGAAGATTCCCGGTCGACGGAACGGTCTCCCTTTATTTTTGCGCTGATTCCCCCTTGTCCACCCGTTTATGAGATTCTTCTTTGGTCTTCGGAACGTAGTCGTGTATCCGTATTTCATTCACAGCGATCGAACGACGCTGCCGACTCCTTCGAACAGCCGCGAACCAACCCTCCAATACCCGACGCGACTTCGTCCTCGGTTAATCGCGAGGAATCGCGGCATCCGTTTTACGAGTAACTCTTTCATTGCCAAATGTCGGAGTAAAATATTATGTACCCGTTCGTTCGAGATACCCACAGCACTAATAATCTCACTCACCCGTACTCTTCTGTCATGCATAACCGTATCATGGATTTGATCAATGATTCGTGGAGCAGTGACCTCGACCAGGAACGTTCAGCGTCTCTTGTGCTCGCATGGCCACTCGGAAAATTTTGAAACTATTTATAAACAATTTTACCAGTCGAAGGAACTGTTGAACCAATCGAAGGTGCACAGTCGCAATAATGTTTATCGAGCTTCTCTTTGGTCCGCTGAGCATTCTTGCCTTTAATAATGCAATATTGAATCAACGAGCGAAATCATTTTTCGTCGATTCTTTGAAAATCGCTCGACTTGCCCGGAAGTATCACTCGAAGTACGCGTCGCTAGAGAAACACGTACGGGATTTTACAAATATTTGTTTTTGCGCGCCTGGCGCGCGTTTGAATCGAAGCGCTCGGTTTTTGTCGAAAAAAGGCCTCTCTTAACAAATTCATTGATAGCTCGTGTTTAAATGAACCAACCGAAAATCCTGCACGTGTTTCCATTCGATAGATGAGTTTAGAAAAATTATTGAAAAATAAATAAAAAAAGAAGGAAAATTGCTTTCAGTTGGGCAAATTGTCCTTTCGAAAAATCCTATTTCGATAAAAACGCTTTCAAGCTTTTAAATGGGGGTATAGTAATTAAAGAATGAAAGAGTCGTCCGTTTGAAGTGTATTGCTATAAATCTGCTATCCCAGGATTACAAAGTTGTCCTTCCACGTCCAAATATTCCTCCGCGTGTTTCTTTTTCCTCGAATACCTAACGCTACATGATGAGAAATTTGTTAGGGATCCCTTGGATCCTATCGCATTCCTACAGAATTGTGGCAGGGACTCGACATCCGAAAAGTTCGCATTGGAATCCAATTAGGTTCCGTATTGTCTCTGGATCAACATAACCGAAGAAATCGAGGCTAAATGTTTTGGTGCATCTGTCAGAGTCAGTTCGCCGTACGCGATCCCCGGAAGCATCGGCTTCAAGACAAAAGTTGTATCATCAAACGACAACGTCCATCCCGGATGCGCCCACGACTAGTACAATATTCGGAGTCGGAGCATCATTTAAATTGCACCCAACAATATCAATGGCTACATTCAAGACTTTTTCCTACTTGAATAAGGTTTTGGAGCTAAACTCGAAAGAGAAAAACTGAAAGTGCGCAACGTCGAGCCTGCCGTACACAGACGCGTTGTTGCACATTCGTAGCCGTAGATGTGCGTTGCGCGCGAGTACCGACTCACCAGACCGCGCTTTATTTCTCGACGAAATGTCCTTTTTCTTCGGAGCAGTTCGACACGTTTCGGGAGGAGCTCCAAATTCCAAGGGAATTTCTTTCTTCTCACACCACCAAAGTGTTTCCTTTGGTGGTGAGAGAAAAGTTTTTGAGCTATGTAAAAAAATAAGTATTTCTCAAAACGTGATTGAAAATAATAAGGTTTTTATTACAACTATGCATTAATTACATGTTCTTTTTATTATTTTATAGGTTTTTTCTTGTCTGATTGTGTTTAGTAAAGAAATCTGATATAAGTATCGATTAGTTGGAAATTTCCAAATATGGACAGTCCGTGGGCTCTAAATATGGGATACGAAAAAATACTGAGAAGAAGTACATTTTGATACAGACAATGAGCACGATGCCGCCATAGGACTGGAAGCTCTTGCCTCAGAAGATACAGAGCGTCCGTTCTGTAATAGTCTGTTTTTTCAAGATACTCGAGGAGAGACATGTAGTAAACGCCTCATATGTGAACTCTGGGCATATGGTGCTTGTGCAGGTGCACTTTGGTACATGGATATGCGATTTTTGCAAGTAACTTAAGTAACTTTTTAAAACTGACCAAAGTTCCTGTAGTATCTCATAAAAGTAAAGGTTTATTATACATAGTTTTATATTGTTCCATATTTGGGTACCTATTCCATAATTCGGTTCCTTTACGTTGATTTTGTTTTTGAAAAAATTTTACATTGTAAATTAATATATGTAAAACAAAACTATCGATAACTTAAGCGCAACTAAATGACTGATAAATAAATAAGAAGAGAAATTTTTTATTTACATTATTTTTTTTTATAACACAAAAACAAAATGGTATTGCATATTCGGTTACTTTCTTCTACATAATTGAACCCTCTTTTACGGTCGATCGATCTTTGGCAAGCTGCAAATCTCAAATCTCAGCAAAATTTTTATTTCAGCGCAAAGCAGATGGATCAAAATTGCCCCACGTCCTATAACCAAGTGATATATCTCAAAAAAAAAAAAAAGATAAAAATGTATTAAAAAATATGGCATACTTCCTAAGTTCATTTTTTTACACCTTCATGTGAAAAAATTGCTATGAAAATAGTTCAGGCACTGTTATGAAAAATTCGTTCGTACGGGTATTTATGGACTGATTTAAAAAATTCTTTTTTTGTTTGAAAGGGTACCCCAAGGTAGTCCCACTGTCATAAAGTCAGGTCTCCGGTCTCCAGGATCCTGGAGAAATGAAAGTAAAATCTCAAAAATAAGCTCATTTTTTTTCTATTAAGGTAGTTTTTAATATAT
>JAPYZJ010001739.1:0-25247 GCA_030522765.1 Ophioninae sp. B BG-2022a
GAGAAATTTGGCGAGAACACAGCCGTTCGTCTATCGATTTGACATTGTCTGGTCAAATTTCATGAAATTCTGAAAAGCCGTTTAAGAAATCCATGGGAAGCTATCACTCCAATCTGCGGCCGAGAGGGAGAGGGTGTGCGGCTCCCTCTTATATATTATATTAAAAAATACGATAATTTCGATTTATTGTACGATAATTTTACGCCCCTGGTGGGCCCTGGGACGATAGTCAGTCCGCTTCAGGTTGCGAACATTGCTCGTCACGCCGCCACGCGGCAGTTCGGGTCGCAGAATACTTGTCTTCAGGCCTCCCATGAGAACTGTTCCTCTATGTACATCTGAATTCGTTGACATAAGCGCCGTTGTTCCATGTAAATCTCTTTTCTCTGCCTTCATGTTTCGTTACCAGTTTGAGGGTTTTGTGATTGCAAAAAGGTGAAATATTATATCTAAAAATGTCGAAGGCAGGTCGTATGAAGACATTCAAAAAAATTATCCAAAAAGTTGATCATTCTTCGAAATTGAAGACGAATATTCCGGCCGGAATGGCGGTTGCTGGTCCACCTCTCGGTCCAATGCTCGGACAGGTTAGATTTTCATACCTCAAAAAACTGTTTTTGTGTTTTTGGCGATCAAATAATCTTATTTTAATGTTTTCTTTCAAATCATTGTTTTCACGACAGAGAAATATAAATATAGCAGCGTTTTGCAAAGATTTCAATGAGAGAACGGAAAACATAAAAGAAGGTATACCTCTTCCATGCCGAGTGAAAGTAAACGCAGATCGTACATATGATCTTGTTATCCATCAACCTCCGGCAACATACTTTCTGAAACAAGCAGCTGGAATTCAGAAAGGATCTATGAATCCGAGTGAGTGTCTTGGCAATCTTTGACAGCAATATTACTATACATACTTATACCTATGTGATATTGTATATAGCTGCCGAATGTTTTAGTTGTAAGTTTGTTTTTGTCTGAACCTTCGAGATTAATCATTTAACATATTTTTTCAAAAATAAAGGAATACATCTTTTCAATAGAGCGAATGTAACAATTTCATCTGAATCTGTGATATTTCAGTAATATCCATGACTATTTGGTAGATGGCATACGATCCATTTGTACAGTACAAATGCTTATTCCATTATAACATTACAACAAACATTCTCTGTATGCTATAAAAGAATTTGTAAAAACATGTGCACCTGAGAATACAATCTATGGTATAAGCTTTCTATTGGCTGGCCACAGTACCAGCTTTCTGATGGCTACGATGTACCGTTATAGTAAAATAATGCTATAATAAAAAGGGTAGCGACAAATGCTACATTGTCATGTATGAACAACCTAATAATTATTAATAGGTGACAGTATAGATAAAAACAGGGCTTAAACGTTCGTCAAGTGTCTTCTAATTGCTACAAAATTCCAATCACTTAAATTTCCTGCAACTTATGATTGAAAAACTACTCAAATAAAACTGAATGCATCATTCGCATACCAGATTTTTGCAACATTATTAGGAATGAAATTTATTATTCAGATGAAAAACTTTGCGTTCAGATATAACGGATTCAACAACTACTTTGAGAGTCTGTCATTCAAATTATCAATGGAAGTAACAATGTGAATTATTTAGGTATTAGTATGGACCAACTCGTGAAATTATAAATGGGTGGTTGACGTTCTTTTTCCTACAAAAATTGAAAATTCATTTAGTTTTTTAATAGATGTATATCTTAAGCAAACAAATGTTGCTTAATAAGTTATTATTGTTTTTATTTTTCAATGACTGTATTCTAAATATTTGCAGATGATAAAGTAGCTGGGAGAATAACACTAAAACATCTGTACGAAATAGCTCAAATAAAGAGTGTTGATCCTCCGTTGGCTCTCATGAACCTCCAACAAATAACTCAAATGTTGGTTGGAATTGCTCGAACTTGTGGTATCGAAATAGTACGAGATATAAATCCGGCCGAGTACGCAGAGTTCCTCGCGAAACGAGCGGAAGTCGTTGCTGAACAAGTTCGACTATTGCAAGAAGCTAAAGAAGCCAAAATGCTCCGAACAGTTTAGTGCGGGTCAATTAATGTTTGATATTTGATATAGTTTTCAATTGTATACAATAGCAATAAAACCGATTCTTCATGAATAGACGAGGGTTATTAAAAAATTATGTCAATTCTCGAATTTCGCGCTCTATGTACATTCAATGTTCAATTTTTTTTTGTTACGTGCCCCCAACATGTTTACGTTATCAACCATTTTGCATATATAGCTTCTTTTTCAGAAATCGAAGGTCACACTTGTTTCGGTGTGCTTGGCGTTTTTTGCTATCGACAACGACAATGCAACTGCTGACAAATCGTTGCTCTTGTGCATGATGTTTTGGTCAAAAAAACACAGTAGTAATGCTTCAACCACCGTATTCGCCGGACTTGGCCCGCTATAACTTTTTCTGTTGCCGAAACTGAAAAGATCCGTTGCAAAAATGAAGATTTGCCACGACTGAGAAGATAAAGACCGCATTGCTGCGAGTACTCGCGGTCATACCAAAGGGCTCATATTAGAAGTGCTACGAGGATTGGAAGAAGCGCTGGCACAGAGTATTATATCTGAGCGATGAATAAATACTTTTTGGCTAAAATAAAAAGTCACCTTATATTTTTAACAAACTACTTGCATGTTAGTATTCTTCGTTTAAAAACAAACTTTTTCTAGCGAAATATATGCTGCATCGTAGAATATAAATGCAAAATTTAGAATGACCTAGGGAACTCGACAAACCAACGTTTTTCCTTCACCCCAGTGAATCGAGAAATACTTTTAGGAAATATCCGTAGCAAGCAATGTAAAGGGTGAATTTGTGCGTACTTTATTATCTAATCATCTATTTACAAATCTATGCATACTTGTAATGTAAATTATTGTTGTTCTATTGTTATTAATTATTTTCTTTTCTTTCTTTTCACACTATTGATACGTACAACTACAACGATACCATGAAATGCATTTTTTTTAATTCTTTGTCACATAAGTACAGCTATACACATATATAGTGATTAAATACTGAGCTTTGAAAAGAAATTATTTTGTTCTCGCGCTATCGTCGTTTTGTACCAAATTTATCTACTGTTCAAATGTATTGTTCGATTAAGAGATTTATGAGTAATTGACAAATATTTTTCTTTTTCACATTGCGAACAATTACAATGATATCCCTAGAATGTATTTCATTTTGGCAATTATACAGGTCGTAGTTGTATTTGATGGAAAGTGTTGTTGTTTTTTTAATATAAAGAAATTTTCGACTGGGTTTCGAGTGTATCCATACATCTTCGTCGCTTTTATGTTCAGTAGGTCTATTTTGTAACTCGTTACGCGAGATTTCGTTATCGTTAGGTAACGACAGCCAATGATCGTCTCCCTTTCTTCTGTAATCGGGCATGCGATTGGCTGACGCTAGCTAAGGATTACGAAAACTGTCGCTAACGAGTTACAGAATAAACCTACGGTCTTTTTCGCCACCATCAGATTCAGGTTCCATGCCGCCGTACGATTCAGGTCCCGCACCGCCAATCCAGGACCCCTTGCCGCCGTCCGATGCAGATCCCTCGCTGTCGGCCGATGCACATTACTCGCCGTCGCCCGATTCAAATCCCTCGGCGCTATCCGACTCGGATCCCTCGCTGTAGTCCGACCCAAATCTTGCGTCATCGTTCGACCCAAATCCGTTGCTATTGCTAACGTCGCTGCTCATGTTGTAGAACATAGTTCTCCGTTCGCATTCCATTTGGGTGCTTGAAATGGCGATGAGAGTAAGATATGCGTTGACGTCTTGTAGACTCATTGTTGGTCTTATGATTAGGATTATCCGGGGTACTGTGGTTCAACAGCCATCCAATGAAAGCGTTCAGTGTTTACATTTTTATTGATATTCATTACAGTCAAAATGGGCTACTCATTTTTCCTATTTCATAAAGTCGTCGAATATTATCTTTCCAATAAATCCGGCCTTTGCGCAAATAAAGACTCCATCGTGATAAGGTTTCGTTAAATGTTGTCAAGTAGCAATACAGCCTCGTAAATATTGAATTTGCTCTCCGGCAACGGTAAGTCAGTGGCATGATGAACTTGTGCGAGGTTTCAGTGGGAGATGCATACGATGGAAATTAAAAATGCTAAGAAATCGCCTTTCAGTAATGCCCATGAATCCGAAGGAAATTTAAGAATTTTATAAATTGCAGCATACTTTCGACATTTGTAATAAGTCAGACTATTCCTGAAGATGCCTGAATAACTTGAAAATTCGTTTCCAATGACAGCTAGGTGTATGAACGTTCACAAAGCTTCGAAAATCGAATTACGAGTTCCAACCAGAGCACCATTAGAAAACATGCTTGAGTATGAATAGTGATGCTTGAAAGTTATACAACCTCACAAATCTTCGTGAGCGTGAATCATTCATCCTAAAATATCATCGAAGGAAGTTTCCATGGCCCGTACATGTTTGCGCAGACGTAGTCGTAGACATTCAGCCTGGGTTGAAGTTTTCAAACACCAGCTACACATCGATTCGATTCGATAATTCCGTCGATGAGACAATGAGTTTGTTAATGATGCTAAGCACGTAGATTCAGATGGTTATTGCAAAATTGCATTGAAAAGCATTCCTAAATAATGATTCACTTTGAATCAGTTGGGCTGCAATGGTGTTGTTAAGTATATGATGACAGATACGAGTAGAGATTAGATAGCTTCGCTTAACGTTCGAACTTATCACTGGTGTTAGCTTTACAGCTTTTTGTTAATATACTGTATAGTTTAATAAAAATGCTATCAGGGTCAGCCTCATCGTTTTTGTTGGGCTGAGGAAATTCCACATTTTACTTTGCATTGTCTTGCACCCCACGTTCACTTTTTTTAGCTCAAAATCAGCGTCGTCCTCCTTTCAGTCAGTATCAGTATTGTTATCATGCAAAATCCCAGGTCGTCCTCCACGGGTCCAGAATCCCACAGCGTCCTTTTCCAATTCGGTGCCCGCTTCGCTCTTCACGAATTCCCAATCCCACAGTGTCCTCTCGTGCCTGTCAGAAATTTCGATATAATATCCTCTTCGTCGATATCTTCTTTCTTCCACGGTAATACCTGTAAAACCCCCCAAAACCCCTGTTTCTGCTAGAGTATTGATTCTAATTTTCTGTTATGTATACATTCGATACTTTTTCGTACAAAGTTTTCTTCTATTAGGTTATCTTTTGCTCTTTATTTACTATTTTTCTAAATGTTTCTTTCCATTTTTTGTTTTTTTTTTATTTTTCATTTTTGATGTATTTTTTTCAATCTTTAATATGACTGTATTTAGAAATGGTTTCTATTCTTTTTTCTTTTTTTTTTAGTACTCCGCAAGCAGAAACATATTCTGAAGGTAAAAAAGTAGTTGTTAAAAGAACACGATAACGATGTTCCCGATACACACAGGATGTCGCGCGTAGACGTAGTTTTGTTTGCGTCTGTATAGCCCATAGATATTTGCCCAGAAAATGGGTCCGATTTCGAAATTTCCAGGTAATTATCGCAGATACACCACATCGTTGAAATCCCACATTCTCGGCATCCACTTTGCCATAGTTGCTCGATGTCAATGTTTAGTCCTCGGAATCCCACGTAATTGATGTGTGTGCAATCTCAAAGATTGTAGTATGCATTCGATATTGAACTTCCGAAACTTGGGTATTCCTTCCCAGTTTTTGGATAGCTGTGCCGTGCTTATGCGGCGGATCCAGAGTCCTTCGAGGTCTGCGTAGTCGATGTCCAATTCTCGGAATCATGCGTTATCAATATTTGCACGTTCCACAGTGCTGCGCAATCAATGTTAAGTTCGTGAAGTCTTGCAGAGACAATATCCATTCCCGAAATCACTCGGTGTTGAAATCCAGTTTCTGGAGTGCCGTAAATCCGATGTTCGCCTCCGAAATTCCGCCCCATCGAGTCAAGTACCCGGAATTCCACGCCGTCGACGTCCACTTCCCGAAGTCCCGTGCAATAGATGTCCTTTCCCGAAGTCCCGCGCAGTCTATTCATGTCCAGCATCTGAAGTCCCGTGCCGCCATCCCCGTCCAGCATCCGAAGTCCCTCGCCTCCTTGCATGTCCAGTACCCGAAGTTCGGCGAAGTCGATGTTCCGAAGTCCCGCGTAGTCCATCCATGTCCAGTACCCGAAGTCCCGCGCAGTCCATCCATGTCCAGTACCCAAAGTCCGGCGAAGTCGATGTCCCGAAGTCCCGCGCAGTCCATCCATGTCCAGTACCCAAAGTCCGGCGAAGTCGTTGTCCGTTCTCGAAGTCTCGTGTAGTCCATCCATGTCCAGTACCCAAAGTCCGGCGAAGTCGTTGTCCGTTCTCGAAGTCTCGTGTACTCCATGTCCAGCACCTGAAGTCCGGCGAGGTCAATGTTGAGCATCCAAAGTCCGGCCAGGTCGATGTTGAGCATCCGAAGTCCGTGGAAATCGATGTCCAGTTTCCGAAGCATCGCACAAACGATAGCCTGTCTCGAAATCCCGTGCGGCTAATGCGGAAGTCCCCGAGCTCCGCGAAGTCGATTTCCCATTCCAAAAATCTCGTACAGGCGAGGCAGAATTCTTCCAATTTCACGTACTCTAGGTCAAATTCCGGAAGTTGTGCATAATCGTTCTCTTCGGTGCATCTTCGAAGTGCCCATTCTCAGCCCCGAAAGGTTGAGAGCCACAATCTTGGAAAAATATTTCCATGTGATCTAAATATCGTCAGATGATGTTGGTCATCCGTATTGTCTCGAGATTCATTCTTTATAGTTTTCTTTGTATTGACCGATCTTCTGTGCTGTATACCTGAAAGCCTATCCCCTCAACCGCCTACTCTTGTTTGATTGCTTCCCTTCTTTTCTTTTCAATGACATTTTTCGGTACATACAGGTTTTCTACTCTTTTTACAATTGTCATTTCTTTAAACTTTTCTTTTTTTATATATTTGATCCGTCATTTTTTCTTGTATATCTGCTCATGTTTTTATATATTTCTTTTCTTTTTTAAAGTCGTATATGCAGAATGTTTGGGAGTAGTCTTTGTTCAGGATTTTTTTCGTAGATGAATTCGACGTATGAAAAGACCGTTCAAAACCGGTTCACATGATTATCCAGAGGAAAAGATCTCGAACCATATGTCTTCGAGTTATGTCAGAAAAATAATCTGCAACGCGAGAGACAAAAACCGAAGTGAAGAGCCGTTCTGTTCTCTCGACAGAGATTGCTATTACATTTCGTTATAGACACAGTGCTAACCAAAGAACTCAAACAAAATCGCACCTTTTAAAGTTGGTGAGAGATGCCATTCGGCTGGACTCTGCTCGACGAACCCCGAAAGCGCAGGTTTATCAATGAAATCCGCAGAAAAACCCACCAGGAAGAACCTCCGTCCGACAGACATTCATAAGGCAAAAAAACGCGATGATGGCGATGATGACGGTGATGATTACGACGAAGGCGACGATGAGAAAACTTCAGAAGGTATTTGTTACAGCAGGACTTCAGAGAAAACGTCTTTTTCAGGAGGAGCGCAAACAGGGCACGATCCCCTCGGGATCGGTGGAACAACCATCTTCTGGTGTCCGCGTTCTTTTGTCGAAGAACACGCCACGACATTGACCTCGAAACTCTTGGAGCTCCCGCGCATAACTCCTGCAAATATGATCCGGAAGATCTTCGCTTTTGCCATGGAGCGATCGCGAGAGATGAAACTGCCGGGGGCGAAGACGATTCGCACAGCGGAGGCAATGGACGTCAAAAGAACCCGAGCGGCAGCAAGTCCATCCGAATCAGCTACAGCCATCATTCATCAAAGTTAACACACGTCGAATGACTGGGAGCCCCAGAGTACCATGAAGGACGGTGCATAGCTGCAGTCGCGGATCAAAAACCCGTCGAACGATAGCTATTGGGTATTGGAACACCAGCGTTGCGCCATGTTTTCGTTCTTTACGGAGCAGTATTGTGTTGCCACGGGAACACCTCGCAACGAAATTTCTCAGCTCGTCCAAATCTTCGATGCCCCTCTTTCTAAAACACTATGTTAACGAACGGGCGTAGGGCTGGGGTTGGATCTAGCAACGACGGATTACACTCACGTTAATTGACCAGGCGTATTTCTCGCTTCAATCGTCGCGCAGGCAATATTTCTTCTTAGTTATCAGGACGAACTCACTAGCCAGGAGGGAGCACGTATGCCTTTGTCTCGCTTATGATTTTCAATCGGAAGAAAAAAAAAACGTGCAGATCCTATCTTTTCCGGTGCTGTCTTCGCGCCCGGTTCACACCGTGTCTAAGAGAATGAATTTCTTTTGCGTCTTATAATCCGCCTTCTAACCCAGCATCCTTTATCGTTCGTCAACGCTTCACTTGAGTCTTCAGGATGTTTCAGATTTTCGGCCATTTTCGTGCCTGTGTCCAGTGCGTTTCCGATACTTAAGTTATCTATTCGGACAACGTAAAAAACCCTCCGAATCGCATATCTTCGTGCCACCCGGCACACTTCATCTCCCAGAAACACTCCGCTTCCCTTTTTCCGTTCCGCTAGGAAAATGTTGCCAGACCAAGGTTGGTGCAAGAATGCATGGTGACAAGAATATGTGCCAATGTTTCACGAAAATATCAGAATATCTAAAGTGCATACCTCTTTTCTAAAGGAAGCTGGAATATTCAGTATTTCGTATAGATTCTCGGAAAACCCCTCGTAGTGTTTCACCGTTTCGTTCCTCAAGTGTACATAGGGTTAACAGACGTTGATGCCCGCGCAAGTAGCGATGCGCGAACTTGGTGCACACCATCGATATTTAAATTTTCTTCGTGCCAAATACCTTACGGGATGTGTCGACGGCTCTCTTTTTCTCGTGTTTGTTGTGCATCATTTTCGCAATGTAGCAGATCCAAATTTTCGCAATAAAGGATATCTAAAGAGGTGATGGAAACCACATAGCATGCCCAATATCCGGAATTTTCAGCAAAATCGCCAGCGGCAGTCGCATGGTACTGATAAATATACTCTATGCACTATAATCGTAAAAGATCTCTCTTCAAACTTCTTTCGCGAAATCCATGTTCGGTCGTTTTTTTTCCACCGTTATCTGAAATGCCTTTGAAAAATACGGATACAAAGAATTAGTAGCCCCCACCCAACCCCACTAAATAAATCATTATTTATTCAGACCCATTTGATATGTGTACGCGTATACATGGATACAAGATACCTTGAATAATAATTACGACCGATTGTTCTATACCATACAGTCCACTAGTACAGTATACAAAATTCATGTAAAAATGCGAAAAGATTAAAAGAATCTTCAAATCAAACATTTGACGCACCATACACGTAACAAGAGAACAGCGGACTAAAACGATAACGACACTACTCGAATTAATAAGATATTACACAATTCGTAGTGGAATTCACATCGATTAAGTTATGACTTGTCCGTTTTTTCTTTGCTTTTGTAAAATCACTCACCAAGTTCTTCTAGGAACGCAAAGCCACTTGTAACGCAAATATCGAGATTGTCCAATCCCACAGACGGTTTTCGTTTCGTTTTTTAACATTGGAAGGTGAACCTTTAAAGTCGTTCCTCCGGATCGTGATACGTGTGAAACAAGCATTAAACAAAAATATTCCACAAACGCTCATCGGCAATCATTTGCCAAAAGAGAAAAACCAAACCGATGCTCCGCACACGCGCTTAAAATTGGCGGTATTAATAAAATTTAATTGCTTCTTCCCTTTGCGACATATTCAAGTTATGAACGCATTCAATGATTTAACGCTTGTGAAACTTGCACATGATCATGTAGTAGAGTTACTGCGCGACACAAAACGTACTTAATAACACTATGATGCTCTCAACAGGTTTGCCACGTTACAACGAAAATGAAGTACAAAACATAGAGATCGAAACTTGCTCACAGAAAAACTATAGAATTACGATGTTTTTAAAATTGAAACTGCACAATTGTAACACACTTAGCGCAAATAAAAACACCACCCAGAAGATTAATACTTCTATCACAAAAAGTTTCCATTGGTACCGTACGGAATGCAGTTCGAAAAGCCAACTCAGATTTGTCTCGGCAGCTGATTCGTGCCTCATTTTTTTTCGAAGGTCTACGTGCCAAAATTTCTTCAGCCCATGTGTGCGGGTCGTCAAGGTGATTATTGTATCGTTTTCACAGCTACAAATAATATTTATCCACGCTTTAATAAGCTTCCAACTTTAGAATACACGTTCTCTTTTGACTCGGGGTAATCACTTCTTTCGATTCACATTGGCTTCATGTACGAGAGCCAGGTCAGCGCGGCATAACGGGATCTTTGTAACTCCGTGAGACAAATATCATTTCAAGACCATTCTTCTTTGGAGGACCGTAACCTCCACTAACGATTATTAAAAGAAGTTATAACGCTTCTCAAATGATAACGAACATTTTCGTATATTTTCTTCTAAAAAATCAAAGTGCGTTATATGACCCGATTAAAAGCCGCCCAAGAGATCTACGATTACCTGGGTTAATAACGGAGATGTACCCGTTGCTTTCGTCATTGTGGATTGGGTGATAATGTGTTCCAAAGTTCTCCGCAGGTTTCCATACTCCCGACTTGTGTGATTGTGCTCTGATAGTTCTGTTTTCTTGGTTTGTGTCTAATTTTCCGATGGCGTTTCTCGATTGGTTATCTTTTGCCTTGTCTATGCCTGCTATTCGTTGAGTCAAGAGGGACTACAATTCAAGAAAACACCAACGGGCATCTGCGACAAAGCACAAGACCCGAGTCAACCCAGTGACGACTGGAATTGTCATGCGCAATGCTACACAATTGCTGCCACAAAAAGTTGAGGAAAGAAAACAGAACAAAGAATATTAGGAATCCGCACCGCTAAACGGCTGATTCTGAGCGAATCTATCTACGTTCCCAATATCTGTATCACCACATGTACTTGTGTGTATTATATATACACACGTTTGAACGAAATTGTGTTCAAGGATTTGTCACCTCGCGTAACTTTTGATTCAACGGGTTTCGCTCATCAAACAGAAACATATTCGGCCATGTGTCATCTAAGAAACAGATATTTCAAAGCATCCCCCGGCAATGTAATAGAAATCCTCGAGCCAGATCTTTTAAATAGAGAAGAACGTACGATCACATCCAAAATCGACGATACGAACTTTATGTTTGGGTTTTCGCTGTGAAATAAACGGATCTTGCAAATACAAGTCTCACGTATCCGCGGATTCGTTTGCGGGGGTGCCACTCTCTATTTGGATTGTCTCACGCATCCGGGCCCGCGGGTTCTCGCAGTATGCGTAGACCCTGAGCGTCAGCTTTTCGTGTCTCTCGAAGATCCTGTGCCTCAAAAAACAAATACGTGTTTTTTGCCCAACATCGATACCCCACCCAATAATGTGAACAAATGACATGAATATGTAAACGGTCATACGAACAATTGTTAACTATGATTGCAGAATACGTTGCCAGATAAAACAAAACCAGAATATTTAGAATTAACACGGCGGAGACCCAGAAATATTTTCTTAACGATCATTCAAAATGTGTGCGATTTTTGTATCATTTCGCGAGAATGTCTCAACTTCGTTTCCTCGACATTCAATTTTTCCGGTTGCTGTATTTATCACCCCGTTTATTTCTGG
Source organism: Ophioninae sp. B BG-2022a (assembly GCA_030522765.1). Lineage (NCBI taxonomy): Eukaryota > Metazoa > Arthropoda > Insecta > Hymenoptera > Ichneumonidae > Ophioninae sp. B BG-2022a. The sequence goes on from JAPYZJ010001739.1 coordinate 11,736, forward strand.
GGCTCGATGATATTTAATGCAGAGAGCAAAAAAAAATTGTTCACGTTATCGAACCTCACTTCTTTCTAAACGATATTGCGTGTTCATCCAAAATATATGTATCGTCAGATTGTGGACTCGCCGTTCTAAGGAGGGTCTCGTTCCGGCGCAGCCGTGTACAAATAGCTTCAGGTCTTTCTCCCGTTTGATCAGCGACTCCCACAGCTCGCTTATTCCTGCGATGACGAAACAGAAAGCCCCCAAATATCCCGCTCGTCTTTTCTGTTAATCCCTCCAATACCTTCAAGAGCCATCGATTTTTCCTAAGTGCTTCGCGCCGTGCTCAGAGCCCGAGCCATGTACACACGTTGAGACTCGAGACTTCTCTTGCGTAGTGTTTCCCTCACTTCTGTTTCTCGCCCCTCATAAACAAACGCTGTTCTTCCTGCTGACTCAAAATAATGTGTTTCCACGTTCTCCCCGCAGAGATATTTTCGAATGCAGATATCCGTTCACCTCCTTTGCCACAAAATATTAGCGTTTTAAAAATCACAAATCGAAGTAGACAAGGGCTCTCGCGCTTTCGACTCCGTAGCCATCCTGTAGATCGTCAATCGGCACCGTTCTGGTTTCCACCAAGCCAGGGCTAATCGTATTTTGCGTGCTGCTGAAGCGAAAACAACTTTTTCTGAAGATTTCCCCCGTCCACCCGATATTGACAAGAATAGTGCCAGGCAAGATTACATGTCATACAAGATTCTCAAGTGTGCGTGTTACATGAAGATTTTCTGGTCGTTTCGTTTAGTTTTGGAGTAAATGGTCGTAACACGTATACCTCTCAGTCAAATAATTCATTAGCTCGATTGTTCTGATCGCCCTTGTCCAAGATCTGCAGGCTGTTCTGAACGGGAAGGCTCGCCCCGATCTAGAACACACCGCTAACGCAACGTTTTTTTTCTCGTTTCATTTAATCGACCTCTGCAACCGGGATAAACGACGAGGAGCTCCACATTGTTGCGCGGCTTGGCCGGGAATAACGGGCATACTTCTTCTTCGTAATCTGTGAAAATATCGTTATTTCGACGCCCGGTAAAGGGCAACTCTCCGTTTTCTCTCTCTAATCGCTTATCTACTGTGTCGAGGCACTTAAAAAATAAGCGCAAAGATCGTTTATGCGTGATTAGTACTCATACTTGGCACACATCCTTCACGCGATGAAACTCTTTATCTTTTAATCGGCATTTCCACGTTATTGAAAATGATCTCTTTTTCTAATTCGTTTCACTCGTTTCATGCATAAAATCCCGAATACCTGAAGACTCGGTTTTTTTATCGTGTATCGTAGTTTTTTTAAATGATGAATTGTCTGGCCCTAAAGCGGCGAGTGCGGAAGACGCCAAAAAAAAGCGGGTCCTGATTGCTGGGAGGGATGGTCGGTACGACGCCCGAAGAGGTTTAACCGTTCGGACAGGCGATTGGTGAGGCAGACTCCCATGATTCTCTGACAGAATATTCAGAACTCCAATCCTCGTACCTGGGAAAACACTACACTCTCGCCTCCGCGAACCCCCCATCCCACAACGGAAGACAATTTTCAAAATAATAGAATCAGCTCACCAAGCTGTTTATTTTTTCGTGCGTTTTCACGCTTCTCGGTTTTTTGTAATGTCTTTTACGGTCATGGCATTTGTGCGATGATGATGAACGTGTGGGTGCGAAGATCGGGTATACGGTATTTTGCGTGCTGGGGGTGCGGTTGTTCGCCGCCCGTCGAAACTACAATTTTTCCCCCTCTCCTCGATTTTCTGTCCTCTCATTTGCTCGCGCTCTCTCGCTCTTGAGTCAAGCACGGCCTTGTCCAACTTCTAGAAAATACAGATCTCCTTTCGCCTTCCTTATCCCCCGCCCGTTGACTCTCCGAAAAAAAACCGAAGAACGAAAAAGAAAGTCCTCACCGAGACCATATCTGTACTGTTTCGAGCCCTTATTTTGGTATCTTATGTAGGATATAGACGGCGCAGCAATTGGCCGGATAAGAAGATGGCGGTCAGACATCATCCGAAGATATCGCTCGCCCCCATTTTACCTCACAATAGGGAATCTAAGATGGTGAATCTGCTACTGAAAAGGATGCATGGTGATTAATAGTTGGTGAATCATATGTAGTGCTAAGAGATGAATAAATACATTTTTAAAAAACCATTCCATCTACTACATATATCTTTTCAAAAACAATATTTATTCATGTAAATACGTTCATGTCTCCTCCACTCCATCTATAAAAACAGTTTAATATTATACTTATTATACATATATAAATATCACTTTTGTGTACCTATGTACAAGCAAATTCAATATGAATCGGTGACAATTACCCACGTGACCGGGTACTCCAGACGACTAAACAAAAGCATATTCATTTACTGTACAATGAGATCATATATCGTTAAATCATTAACGATTCTGTCGAATGGTAGTAGGCCATTGTGTAGAATGGCCCCTGATAGACTTCATTTCTCAATGACGAGATGGCGAAAATTACTCTGAACAGTTTATAATAACCAGTTCATATCCGTGAACAAGAAACTTGTAATGTTAGATTTTTAAGAAGTTAACAAAAAAAAATACTTTTTGGTTTCGTTTCGTTTTTTTCGATACGCTCTACAAACCAAACAGTAGGATCGTCAATATCGAACTGCACGCATGGAGAGCTCGTGGTAGCGTGAGTCACCAGTGTCCAACAAACAGGGGTCGCGTGCGCGTGCCCAGATGATTCACACCGGGAAGTTCTCCGAGACTTCCCCTCTACCTCTCAATCTCCCTCCCTCTTTCTTTCTCTTTCTCTCTCCCCCCGTTCCATTGACCCTCATTGCCATGTCAAACGGTGCGGCGACTGCAATTAAAAAACATCCTGATATACATCGGATATTGGTGGATGTTTGTATTTATCTTCTCAGGGTCTGGCTTCGTAGAATTTTTCACTTGGGTGAGAGAACGATATCTCGGGCAAGAGAAAACGCTTTTCAAAAGTTATTACGAGCACTCGAACTGCAATGCTGGTTAAAAACTCCGGACTTCCCCCCTCCCGCCCCAACGATTTAGGTCGGTAGGAAAGCGGATGAAGGTGTATATGTACACAATAGTATCTCCCTACATAGATCTCTTCTTCATCCGAAAATGGCTGTTCAAGCCATGCACGTAGTTGAGTATTTAACAATAGCGCTTCCATCGAACACACGTAATTCTCGTTCATTTTGCGAATGGAAATTCCCTTCATCGGGTCACTGGTGTCTTGATGGTACTGAGCTTGGATATGAAATTGTCCAGACTGCTGAGCTCGGGTATCAGCTCGCTCGACCACGCCTTTTTACGATCCGAGTTGACGCCATCTTGATAATCGATTTCCATTGCACTCGATGCATTGCTAACGTTGCTCTTGTTATTATTATTATTGGTGGCCATTTGTACCTTGAGCTGCTGCCAACGATTGATTCTGGCCACTTGCTTCTTCCTCAATTCTTGCTCCGCCTCGATGAGCGCGTAACCGAGAACAGCCTCAACGCGGATGTTGCGTTTACGACAGCGCAGATACTTTATCTTCTTCGTTCTCACTTTGGTGATCCAGTTGAACAATTGTTCAGTAGCGCTCAACTCTTCGAACTCCGCGACGTTGTTTTGTCTCAGCGCGACACCCATATTGACTTTTCAGCGTTTTATTTCAGTTTCGTCCTACTTCTATTATCGATTACGAGGAAAGGACCGAAACAAGTACAACACTTTTTTTCTCTTCGCTATCCTTTCGTCGATTGGTATCGCCAATTGGTCGCACAAGAGTAAACGTGACCAGAGAGTTTGTTGTTCTTTCCGGCGAAATTTAATTCCAACACTAATTGTAAACTATTGAGGAATAATCAACGAATCGTATACAGAAACACCAACCTGTAACTAGCTCGTGTTTTTCGAAGTGAAGACACTTTCTCGTTACTTGAGTGGCAGAGAAAGAAAATTTGGAGGAAAACACTGTCGACTCTCCAATTTGCGAAGTTATGAATAATCGAGCAAGCCACAGTCCTCACTGTTCGAAATTTCTCCGAGGAATGCCGTGGTCGAGCGCCCTGGTGGGGCTTTATATACCCCCACCCGAGCAATAATGGTGTATGACTACGCGCGATCGATAGGAAGTAGTTCCATCGTACACCCGACAATTTTGGTATATTTAATCTATAAATGGTCACGTATTTCTTACCAAGCATCAGAACGAATGTGATCTTCTATTATCACGATCTTTTTGAATTCACAAAAAACGATAAAAGCTAGAAAATGTTTTTCACGGCAATAAAAACTTGCGTAGGAATTTGTGGCGCGGTTAACTCCCACCCCATCTTTTGCGCGTCGAGTAAGCGGTTGATGTGCTATGTCGATCGTCCTTTTCTTCTGTATGCCAGGTTGCCATATTTTCTCATATGTCATACACCTTTTATATTGTGCGATGATACATTTTGTTGAAGCGTCGTTTTTCTTCGTAACAAAATACAGGGAAGAAGCCTAGTTCGATTGAATGTTTGATATCATGCGTGCGTTTTATGATACAAAAAAGGTTTTTTCTAAGCATTTGTAGACCTTACTTTAAGCAAATCGTTACTATTTTTCTGCGAACGCGTGGCATTTGTCTGATTATTATTGCCATGCCAGGAATCGATAGTTTCCTTATACTTTTCTTGCATACATAGAGATAGATATATGAATTACCGAATCGTCATCGGTTCTTTCCTTCCCCGTTATAGACATCTGTATTCATTCGTTTGCGCGGCGCCGTACCATAGTCGCTGATTATACGATATTTTATTTTTTATTTGAACTACTTTTGTTCAAGCTCAATCGCACGAAGCCCCAAATTAGAAATTACATGAACATATAAGCGTGTAAACGAAACGTCATTCGTTATGTGTGTGGCACAGAGAGAGTGGGAAAGATCCAGAGTGGTATGAAATCCGGCAACCCCGCGAGCGAGAGGATGTGACTCTTCTCCTCTCCTTCATCCGCTCGGACCGTTCCCCTTTGTCGAGCGTCAGAAAATTTCACCGCCGTTATATTCGTTCTCCTTTTAAAAAATCCCTAACGCAGAGGATTCACTATCGTGTAACGCTCTAGTGTATTTTTTTTTAGTTTAAAAAAGGTTCGACAGAGCGATTCCGTGTACAGAAATAATCAATGTATGGCGGAAGAGATGCGTGGAATCAATACGTCACGACAGAATTTCGATTATTCATGATGAGTCTTCACCCGACCAACGAATTCGGACGTACAGAGAAGGGTAGTTCTTAAGGGATTTTATGTACCAATTTTGTTGGGGACATGTCCCCATGGGTAGTTCTCGATCAGCGGCGCTGACGGTAGTTTTTATTGTCGCTCTCGCTTCCTCTTGTAGGCTTTCCGTACATGCGTTGGGGACATGATTCTGTCTTGCTTCCGCTTATAGGTATTATACGCTGGGAACACGTGCGGTCGTTCTCTCTGGGGACACGCTCGCTCTCTCTTGCACCTTATCGTTTCGCTGGCACTCTCTCTTTGTTCCACTACCGCACAGCTCCATAAGACCCCTCTGTCCGCTCTTGCGACGAGTATTCGCTGACAATGAATTCGAGTTTCTTGTGACAGGCCGGCGGACCCTTTCACTTTTTGGCTTTTAAATAAGTTTTGAAAATGCCAACTAACGCTTTATGTGTCTACGAGCGATGCCGTAACTCGAAGCGGAACCATCCCAATTTTTCATTTCATCGTTTTCCATAACAGGATGACATGAGATAATGAAACACTGTATGGTGTACGGTGAATTCTCGCAGCGGTTTCCGAGTTCTTTTGGCTACGGGTTCCGCGGAACACCTTTTGGGAACCGCTGGCGTAAACAAGTCGGTGCGGGCGAACAACCTTGGTCACGAAACGTGTGATCATATTTTTTACGGAACCCCAGGGTTCCGAGGACCACCTTTCGGGAACCGCTGAATTCTCGGATAAAAATGCCAGAATCGCTTGAAGATTCTAAAAAATAATATGCGCAAATCATTTGATCGTATTATTTAATCAAAATATTTACGTGAATAATTATTAATTCCAATGTTGGTTATTGCAGGAGAAACCAACAATCCACGATAACTGCTAATGCGAACGGATCCACTTACATTTCGTAGCCAATATTTTTTGCAAAATGATAAAGTGCTGTGTGTTAAAAAGTTATTCATTAATTGAAAACATTCTTAAATAGTAAGCGCTAAATGGAAGTCCCACCCTGCTCATGTCCCTCGTGGTACCAAAAAAGTGAACTGTAATTGCGAAATTTGTGTTTTTTTTTTGTAATAAGTGTATTCATAAACTTCACGTTACACCTTTACGTTTTAAGCTGCTGAAATAAATTAATTTTCTAAAAAAAACAAGAATCAAGCACGTTGGTTTCGATTCCAGGCTGTTAGCTCAAGCGTGTTTTCGCTCCGCAATGGGTAAGAGAGAGTGTCTCGTTCCGCCCCTTCACCGACGCCGCACTCAGACAGCTCTTCGCTCGTCACGCCGCCACGCGGCAGTTCGGGTCGCAGAGTACTACTTGTCTTCAGGCCTCCCATAAGAACCCATTCTTCCCATTCTTCTATGTACCTATGCCTGAATTCGTTGCCCGCACACACACACAGACGCGCGCGCGCAGGATCAATTATTATAAATTATAAAGTAAATAAAATGCTGTAAAAAGATACGACTGACAGTTTTTCAATGCGACCAATACGTGTTAAGAAAATATGCACCTTCTTCTGTCAGACACATAAAATAAAATGGCAATTATGTTAACTTTTATTTCTCTATTACGACGAATTTGGCACGTAATATATGCACAGAGTAATTTGCACACGAGAGTATAATCTCCCGTTGTAAATAAATTATGTTTTGGAATTAACTAAATTGGTAAACACGCCGTGTCTTTCTGAACTTCGACTGTCACGTCGTGCAATGCACGATTTTATTTTCGTGCGTCTAGGAATTAAGAATGAAAATAAAAATTTGATGCTTGCTGAACCTGTCATATACCTACGTTGATTATGTTATATTTGAACCCTGTTCCAAGTTCTTCCCTAAAGTCTAATATATACGCCAAAGTCTTTGACTAGGGCACTGCTAGTTTTATGTTCGAGTTCTGCCACCGGTACTTTTTTTCAATCGAACCGCTTGTAAATGTTATTTTTATTTATTTACTTTCAGTTAAATCTAACTTTTTCTTAGATTCTTTATCTGGTTCGTACTTATTGCTCATTTGTTTGATTGTTTTTATATATTTGCTTTGTTTGTTTCGCGATTGCAATGGGTGACATTTGGGACCAAACCCTACATCATTCTGGAAGAACCCACCGACAGTCCCTTTAACCCTTATGCGCTTATGAGTAATTCTATTGGAGTCTATCATATCCTCGCGAGTGTTACTAGTGAACCCGAACATTAAAGAATACAGATGAATGGATGTATGAAAAAGAGAAAACTTCTAACTTGAAATAAGGCGTGGTTTAGGCCGTTGACTATATAATGTTAACTACGACTCATTTTACGATCAATTTAGGCGAAATATGAGAGTGTTTTGAACTTGCATTACATTTTTCAAGGATTATATTTTTGAAAGAAATATTGTCAGAATAATGACACGAAAGTAGAGTATCATTTTCTATTAGACAACACCCAAATATGAAGAGCACATGAGAGATCGAAGGGGGGATAGGTAGGGTCAGGTAAAAGCGTGAATAAACATGTAGCGTGAGGAAGGAATCAATTATAGTAATACTTTTTGTATAATTTTTGGAAAAAAGTGTTCACGGAAATAATTTTCCTTCCTTGGGCAAGGTTTATACGCGCGCGCACACACACATATATATAATGCTGTTGAAAGACGATGTCGTCTTGCTGACGTCGTTTTGTAAATTGGGCCGTGCGCAACACGCACTTTTGACCCTGAGAACACTGAAAAGGTTTTACGTGCAGCGACGTTGCCGCCGCCTCGAATGTCGTTCCCATAACAAAGCTTCTCAGGCTCTTTTGAACGAGGCGCATTCCCCGCCGCCCTTCTGACCGCTTACCAGGTCCTTCGCTTTATTGATCCGACTTGGCCCGGTAACGGTAATACGTATACCTGATGCGCCTAGCAAGCCTATCTGAGTACAAAGGAACGAATATTTATTAAGAGGTGAGATCCAGTCAGAATGAAAAGAAAATCCTTATTTTTCACATTTCCTTGAAATATGATGGTTCGAAAATATTCGAAGCTCCTATTATATGCTATAAATAGTCATGTTCGTAACTGAAAATTTTCGGCTAGGCATCAGTACATTTGTGGTAGTTGAATAAAGTGGTCGATACTTGTGCATTTATATAAAAACTTATTCGAATTACTTTATCATGAATCGTGGACAAGATTTTAGAGAAGGTCCAAATTATGATAATCTTCGTAAGTCGTATGTACCGTGAAAAGAAAAAAAATGTTTTCAATTCGAACACAGCGAACCGTGATGAGTGTTACGAAGTCACGAAGTTCATTAGCTAAAAAAAACCAGATGAATTAAGCTTTTGTATTGTATTATCTAGTGTTGAATCAAAAGATTTGAAAAATTATCAATTTTTTTAAAAATGGTCAGTGATCGAAAGTGAAAGTCTAAATTTCGGTCGCAACATCGCTTTATTTGCCTTGATATAAAAAAAGTATGTATCGAAAACAATTGATATAAAAAATGACTGCCTCCTGATATAAAAAAGGATGCCGAATTTCAAGTAAATCAGTTCACTCATTTTTAGATATCGTGGTCACTCATTTTGAAAAAGCGGTTTTGAAAAAAAAAACACGGTTAATTTTATACCTGGGTTGCGCGGCCCACAGACCGTACACAGGTAAAATGGCCGTAACTCGCTTAATTTTAAACGGATCGACAAAATTTTGTAGAGAATATTTTTGAAATGTCATACTTTAAGAATCCGTCAAAAACGAAAAATCTATCTTTCCGAAAATTTTGACTAGATGTAACCCCTTAATTACCCCCTTAAGGATAATTCGATTATTCGATGGCAACCAAACCTCGAGGTTTCGAGATAAAGCTATAAACCGGTTCATCTCAGAATGTTGGCGTTTAACCCTTTGACTGCCACGCTAAATTTCTGCAACGTACTTCATATGGGTGCTCCGGTCACTGGTGACCCCCGTGGCAGTCAAAGTGTTAATCGAAAAAAGTTTCAAACAAAAGTTGTAGAGAATTAAAAGAAACATGCTACATGGCGCAGTCTAATATTCAGATCAGCAAAATTAAACAAGCAATATTGAAAACGAAAATGTTTAAATGAGGATATTTCCCGTCCCGCTGTCGGTCTGTTTCCGTAAGCGGGCTAGTAGTGTGCGCGAACGTTCGCGTGTACAAAACACAGAAACAAAGAGCCTTTCGGTTCACCTTGGCGCTCATTGGCTCCTCCTCTTTATTTTTTTACGACTTCGCGGTCGTAAAAAAATAAAAAGGGTATCAGAAGCTATTACTTTCTGTTGAAATGAAATGGTGTTGGTTTTTATTGAAGGTTTGAAGTTTTTGTTAGTAAGAAGCAAAACAGCGTGTCTTAAGCGTCAAGATTTGATTTTTAAATGCCGCGCTCACATATACGCCGATGAATATAGATAGGAGGCTCGGCGCTCGAACTGCGGAACACGAAATATGCTCTCTAGCGCGTGAGAAAATAGAAAGAGAGAAGAGACGGTTTGGTTTCTCTCTCGCACTTTCTATTCTGACCGAGAAGTCCGAGGGAGCCAATGAGCGACAAGGAGAGCGGAGAGGCCATTCGTTTCTGCTGTACACACGGACGCTCGCGCAAACCACTATCCCGCTCACGGAACAGACCGACAGTGGAACGGAAAATATCCTTAAACATTTTTGTTTTTAATATTTCTCATTTACTTTTGCAGATTCGAATATCGGACTGCGACATTTAACATGTTTCTTTTAATTCTCTACAACTTTTGATTGAATCGTTTTTTCGATTAAACGTCTACATTCTGAGATGAACCGGTTTTTAGCCCTTATCTCGAAACGTGGGGGTTTGGTTGCAAAATCATTATCGCCATTCGATTTAGCGTCATCAAATTACCCTTAAACTGAGTTCCCAGGAATGCTGGAAAAAAGTGTTAAATTTTCGTCTTTTTGACTGGCCTTGAGCGGTATCCGATGGCAACTTCACTCTCCTAGAGCATTTCCGTCATACTTGAGCTCTCATTGGATATCGCTCATCGCTCATCGCCCATCGCTCGCAGTGTGCAGAGGCCAAAAGCCAAACGTTGGTGTTATGATTCACTGGAAAATACGAAAACCGCGATATGGACAAAGTTCAATCACTATAGCTCAACTGATGACAAACCACATCATGAGATTTGCCCAAAAGGTAAAGATTCTTGTTGTTCGTTTCGACGCGCTCAAGCTAATGGGCAACGCGATTCTTAGGAGCAAGATTATCGCCCTCTACTTCTAATTGTTATGGATGTCATAAACCAATTTATGAAGATCTGAGTCATGATTATTTACTCTCTAGATGTATCGGTGTCTTGAATCAAAACAATAACGAAAACTTCAAGCAGCTAATTTAAAAAATAAGCCCAAAAACAGTGTGTAGTAGCGGTACTATTGTAGAAATTGCGACATATGTTGCTGTTTGTGTATTAAATTAAGGTAACGAATTGTTACTGATCATGGATGCACTTGGCATTAATTGTGGAGCCAATTCTCACCGGTACACAGAAAGACGTATACACTATTCTCGACGTATAAACGTGACAAAAGCACAAACAACATTATGGAAGCTTTTACATCGCCAGAAGCCCGATTGTATGGGTCAGGTATTGATGATTCGATGTACCTAATTTTTTTATAAGTATTTCTATACATAAATCAAGTGTAAAATTGGAAAACTCTTCTAGAATTAAAAAAAATGTATTACTCAAAAACTATGAATTTTAGCTAAAGCTTGCACAGAATACTTTCATTTTTAAAGAGATACGTCAAACGTGAGGTATAAGTGAGAATAAAGTAGAAGTGAAATACAGTAAAATTTCACTTATACGTTTTTCAAAGAGTTGTGCCAAATACGACGTAGATATAAGATATAACGTCGAAGTGAAACACAATATGTATCTGAAATTCTGTAACATTTCAGATGACGATCAGTATATAATTCCTAATGATGTTTAATAGCAGTACCTCTATTATATTAATCTTTATATTTCAAATTAACATATTGATTGCTAATAATTTGATAATGAACGAACGCAATTTTTCGAATTTTCGTTTAAAACTTTTATTTAATGTGAGTTTATAAGACAACCAGTTTGGAATACAGCTTTAGCCTTAACCATTTAGGTTCGTAACTGACAAGTACGAATTAACAACAACTCTGTTATAGCAAAACAGCACTACATAGGTACATCGTATGATCAAGAGTTTCGAAGATAAATAAGGAAGGAACGGGTTGAAGAAATTCTTTTAAACGGCAGACGGGTGTTTTTGCGCACACCCTACCCCCGCCCCTCGATCGCCGACTAGGGTGATAGTTCCCATGGATTTTCCGGATTTCCCAACGCCCCCCCCCCCCAAATTTAACCCCCGACCCCCCATTCCATGACATTCTTTGGCGGGCATCCATTAATTTCGTGAGGTAATTTTAGGGATTTTTCGACCCCCCCCCCCCCTCTCTATCACCGGTGAGACGTGAGATTTTTTTCAACCCCCTACCCATTCCCCTAATTTCACGTGAGATTTTTTAAAATGCATACGTTTACCGAAAATGAATTGTAGTAGAAGTAACTGCGGTTGTACTTCCATTTACTCCACCATGTAAAGTTGTAGGGAATACTTTACATGGTGGAATAAATGGAATACTTTATATGGTGGAATAAATTGAACTACAACCGCAGTTAATAATATAAACTGCATCATATATAATAATATTGATCGCGGCTTAATTTAATTAAACCGCGATAAATATTATGCATGATGCAGCTACTTGAAATGAATAAGTGGAATTTCACTGATTCAAACCAGTGAATTTCACTGAATAGTGTCATTCATTTTACGAGACTATATTTTAGTGGAGAAACATTTCTTATTTAATTTAACCCAGTTTTCTCATAATTTTACACTGTTTCTTGCGGAAAAAAAATTACGTGATATGTGCCGAAGCCCTCCCTCACCCCATGTGAGATTGGGTGAGATTTCGCTCGAAGCCCTCCCCCCGCCCGCCTAAACGCCGCGCGTAATTAATGGACCTCCCCTTACGTGGGACACTCTGTATAAAAGTCTGAGGGCGGAGACTCCTTGATGCCCTTTGACGACTACCAGTGCCATAAGTAGCCTTTTATGCGCCCGGTGCGAGCTTCTAAAACTGCGCCCTTGAAAATTTTCTAGTCTTAACCGGGTTTGACACTAAAATGGAACGTCTATAAAAATAATTCTATCATAAAAAACGAAGTCTTTGTATACTTAATATAGGCACTTGGTAGAACTTGAATAAGGAAGTAGGTATTTATAAATTAAGTTTATGAATTCGGTGAGAAAACGTTTATTTAAAAATATTTCTCAATATTTACAATTATGAAATACACAAATGACAATATATACTCACCGGTACAGATAGTGGGTTCAAGGCAACTTACTCAAAGATTTACTTGACGCGCTTTTTTTATTGCGAAGTCCTTAATTACATTTTCATAGCGCGGAGCTCCCACCTCACACCCTCGGACGCCTATCTCTAGCGGCCGCACCGCCAACCCGGCCCGAGCGCCACTCGCAGTCCGAACGCCGCCCCGCGCGCGGTTCGAACTTCGCCCCGCGCTTCGGTCGTATTTTTTTACGATCTCATCGTCTTTTAGATAAGATACTTGTAAGCAGAATACATAGAGGAGAAAGTGGTAATGTGGCCCCCGCAGGTATATTGGCCCACTGCAGAATTTTCAGGATACCGCAGCGGTATCTATCGGATTTTGTGTTCAACCGAACGATTTCATAACAGGGACAATTTAATACCACTTCTGATCACTAGATGTCGCATACTTTTTCTGCAGTGTGGCGTCCAACCTGCCACTTGCGAGTCCCGCCGATAAAACACACGCTGGTCAAACGACACTAGCGCCCAGACGAACGAGAAAGCAAATTCTCGAGCCTCGGGCATATGACTGATTCGTTTCTAGTTCTTATGTACATACTGCTTCTTGTTCCTTTTCCGTTGTACCTCCGTTACATGTTTTAGGGTGGGTTGTTCCAACCTCTAGGTAAAGTGTAAGGTAGCCTACTCGGCGGGTAAACTCCTAACTGACGGTTTTCCAACTTCCAGGTAACGTTACCCACCGGGTAAATGTCTGTAACTGGAGAGTAATTTATATGATCCGTAAAGTAGGGTAAATACGCTAAATGTCGGCCCCTTACGGATTTTCTAACTTTAGATCGCTTGGACTTCATCAGTTTGCAACGAAAGGATAGCTTGTGATGC